>JAUTBT010051586.1:5794-15806 GCA_032361225.1 Lepetodrilus schrolli | reverse complement strand
AAAAACGTACGCATTATCTTCAATTGTTTTCATCAAACTCACGCCAGTCAATCTGCCAAATAAAGGCAGTCATTTTTGTCATTTCAGGCTTGTTAAACATTGCTTGAATGAATTGAAATTCACTTAAAATTGAATACATTTGACACATTGCCTGATTTTAGACATTGACTGTAACATATACATATTCAGTATTAGTATTTTAGCATGGTGCATTTGGATCGCCGACGCTATGAACCACAAATTGTAAGAACAATTATGATAAATGTCTGGTTTTCCTCTTCGATGCTGGTCACCACATCCAAATTGTCACATATAATGGTAACATTACCATGTAATATATTTAGTATGTGGTTGGTGCGGGTGATCGCGCACTGGTAGGAGGTTAGACTTCATCAATGTTCGCGAAAGTTATCTTTGATCAAACGTATGGCATCCTGGTCTGCGATTTCTCGGGCTGGTGTGGGATATACGTGTATGTTACATGTGGATGCATACCGAGTATACCATCAGACTACAGCATATGTCTACGATACAAGCTGTAGTCAATTGCGAACTGGGACCCTTATTGAAACTGATATCAATACACAGGTCTATATGGACATTGTTAGGGGAATCATTGGGCATAGTCGGAGTATTGCACAGCTTCCATGGTGGTATTTCTGGAGTTTCTAACGCGAGGGAACACACACGTGTATGCTATTGGAATGGTTTCCAACTGTTCATGGTAAACCTTGATGCCTTCAAAATTGCATCTATCGTACCTCAACACTTCTACTGTGTCGTATATAGGTTGGCATATCCCTGTTGTCATTGCAACGAGTCTACCGTTTTGTCGAGAACGTCGACAGAATAGTCCGCACTTAAGAACCGCCCGCGAGATTACGTGCGGAAATCTGCGAGAGTCTGATTGCTCACTGAAATACCAGGGACACGTACTACGGTCACTGATTGGTCCAGATCTATGAACACGTGACGGACAATTAAACACATTGCGATTTAATGGAATCCTAGGATGTGAATGGTGACTTGAATATGGATTGCCTTGCATTGAAAACAAACGTTCCTGTAGGTCGGGTGGATCCATACAGTGGTGGTGGTGGTGGTGGCTAGCAGACACTAGCAATGTGGTTTTGGAGCTTAATACGTAGACAGTCTGAAACCAGAAGATGGTGGACTAAATACATGAGTTAAAATCCCGTTCATCACTGTTCGTGAAAGTTACCTTTCTGACGTGATATTGATAGGATGCGATGTCTGTAGAGTGGCAATGCAGTTATCATCCTTGGTCTTGTCAGTACCAGCCGATGCTCGCAGGTTTACTGCAACATTTAGCGCTACGGATGTTGCGGGTTTCCTCCTGTCCTAAACTGACAAGTCGTGATATAAGTGAAACCCCAATTTAAAAAAACCAAAAGAAAAGAAAACAAAAAAACCCCAGGGTTATGACATGGATGAGGACTCCCATGAAAGGTTCTTGATGAATATGTACATGTATTCCTAGCCCCGAGATTACAAAACTTTGAGTATGATTTCATGCTTAACTCTGAGTTTCGTTCACAAATGTCCATATATAATTTGAGCCGAGTATGAAATTGTACTCAAAAAAAGTTTCGTAATCTCTGGGCTAGAAATACATGTACATATTCATCAAGCACCTTTCATGGAGGTCGCAAATGGGTGAAAGATTCCCGCAGCGACGTTAAACTCCATAATCACTCGTCCTGTATAACGAGGTCTAGTGTGTATATATAGCGATCCAGACCACTAAGGAAAGGCTTAAAATTGTGTCTGGGCCAGATATGTGGGTGAAAGATTCCTGCTGCCACCTAAAACAACAAATAACTTTTAAAATTTCTCATCACATATGAGTAAAAGATTCCCGTTACAACGTAAATCACTAACTAACTCGCGTAAAATTTCACTGTATGGAACTTTGTCACATTGCATTCACTTACTGTTAGTAACTGTTGGAAATGTCTGTATTTTAACAAGTGCAACATCCTGTACTAAGGAATTGCAGTGTTTTTTCCATTTGTAGTATAGTGCTAACTAGTAACTATAATAACCGGCCGTGCCTTGAACACTTATCATTGTTATGCAGTTCATTGCATAATATCTGAAATTTAATATGCATAACAATAAATGCTTGTGTTTACAGACCAGTGTTATAGTAGTGTATTGTACATCATAGACATAGAAAATAAGAAGAAATACTCTTCCATGTATTTTTTGAATTCTTTAACAAGTAATTCCAAAATATTATTATTAATTAATAATGAAATAAATTTTGAAAAGGAAATTGTGTAACGAGTCTTCATGCTAATGCATATCTCACTCTGTATATAAATTAATTTATTCTACAACATTTTTAGCTGACTTGGTCCAATGGACCGATTGAGCTTATGTCAATGCCTACTTTTCTGTCATTATCTTTAATGGAAATACAGTCATATTATTATTATTTAACTTTAACAAATTCCAGAAAACCAGCTTTCTGACATTCATATAGCAGATATAAGTCAATACAGCTGTCTTGTATAGGTAATAATTGAAATTCGTAATATTAAGTAAAATAAATAAATATCTATTTTGTTCTTGACGTCTCTTCAGTCAAAACAGGATCACTATGAAAAGAAGCTTTCATAAAATCATTCAATAGTCCTCATTGGTAGTGTGTATCCTTAATATAGTTCAAATATACAGTTCATCTCCTATCAAGAACTGAATTGTGATGTTCATCTTCAAACGAAAAATATATCTATTTAATTCACAAAAAATAAGATAGATCTAGATCTCCCTTACATGTGTTTAGGAATTATTATTTTTTAATAAAACTTTAATAATTTGAATATTTTTAATATTTATTTCTTGCAAATTTATATAATAAATGTAATTTCATATATTTTTTGTTTGTTTAGATGTAGCTCAGTAAATTTTTACTGTATTTACAATACTCTAATTTTCAATGGATTTAATATCAAGGAATTCTCACATCAAGCATTTGCATGATTATATTTATCATTAGTCAAGTGAGCTCGATGACCAATCAGCTGTGTTTCTTTGCACATGTTTCTACACTGACACTACAGTACGTAGACACTAACGAGACTGCATTTATTCCACAGGAATGTCTACAAGGACTACAAGCAGCTGGAGCTATCGGCGGAGAATCAGGAAGACATCGACAGCTGGAAAGCATCATTCCTGAGGGCCGGAGTCTACCCTGAGAGGTCCTCTGAAGAGGGAGGGGCGACGGTCAGTTTTAGTTTTAGTGTCTCAGATATTTATGGAATCGACAGATCCAAGTTCTGTTTCCCATGTTTTAAAGCCTGCAATAGATGGGAAGATCGTAGGGCTGCTTGATGTGTCAGAAAGTGGGTAGCTGATTGGAAAGATGCGCCTCGCATATGTCACATTACAGCGAGAGCATTGCCGAGTGCAAATCAAGCAACCCGGCTGACTTCTGCCCAGCCCAGTGTACCGGTTACCAGATACCTGTGCGGGCATCGCTCTCCGACTAGAAATTTGCCTGGTAACTTGTCAAATACAGCAATCTAGCTGCCGGAAATACCTAAACGACGTACACTGAACCGAGCCGGGTTAGACAAAAGAAACACCACTCATAGCTCAATAAACCTTGAATGAATCTAGATTGTGGATGTACTCCTGGCTGCGAGATTACGAAACCTATCGAGTGCAATTTCATACTCAAGCTGAAATTTTATATGGAATTTGTGATCAAAAATGAGTTGAGCATGAAATCATACTTCGTAATCATGGTGCCAGGTTGATCTAATGGCATATGAGTGAAAGATTCCTACTGTCACGTTATAAGGAACAAATCACTCACTAATATCGTCAAGAAGTGACCAGCTCCTGAAATGTAACTGATGTCATAAAATATATGACTTTTGACCTTGAAACCCAACTAGTAGACATAATACATCTGGATTTGATAGTACATTGTATTTGACTATCCATGATTAAAATTTCTATATTTAATAATTTAAAAAACTCTTTTCAAAGAAGCAAATGTAAGTCTGTATTTAACTCATTACATCTACAGACATGGCAATTGTCCGTGGAAATCTGATTTATTTGTCCTGGTGGCAATTTATTTGTCCTGGACGTGACTCAGGGCCTGCAGCCTGGGCTTGTTGTCCGCTGAAGTCACAATTGTCTGTTGCCATGTCTGTATCTAATACCGTGTGTTGTACTTTAGTGCTGTGCTGGTTGAGTCAAGTCACGTGCATGCTTATTTCAGGCGCGAGAGGACATGCCGTCGATGGATCCACAGTTGGAGAGACAGGTCGAGACCATCAGGAACCTTGTCGACTCCTACATGATGATCATCAACAAGACACAGCGTGACCTTGTGCCCAAAACCATGATGCACATGATCGTGAACTATGTGAGTGTAGTGATATACTGCAGGAAGAATTGTTTTGCCTCATTTCACAAAACGATTGTAACGCTACAAGTGTCGAAACTTGCTACACATGTTTAGTTCCCTACTTCCCGGAGAACATGCCCTGGCCTCGAGATCACGTAACTTTTTAGAGTATGATTTCATGCAGCTCAAAGCTTTCTTCACAAATCCCCATATTTAGTTTGAGCTTGAGCGTGAAATTGTACTAAAAAATGTTTCGTAACCTCAGAGCCTGATTTCAAAGTTTGGTTCAAATCATACTCAAAAACGTCCCGTGGTCTGGTTTCACTGCTGGCTTGTTTTAAAGACATTGTTTCTGTTCCTTGATTTCAGCTGAAGGAGTTCATCAACACCGACCTGTTGGCGCATCTGTATTCCACCGCTGACCAGGTACGTGTAGGTCATCATGGCATAGTACATCAGGTCATCGGGTGTAGCACAGCAGGTCATCGGGCATAGTGTAACAGATCATCGGGGCGTAGCATAGCTTGTCATTGGGGCATGGTATAACAGGTCATCAGGGCGTAGCACGGCAGGTCATTGGGGCATGTCATAGCAGGTCATCGGTATTGGTGGGGCCAGCAGAGGTTGGGAAGGTAAACACTACAAATAGAAATCACAATTGGTCGCTGTTGAAATATCTGGGAAAGCTTGAACAATGGAGAATGGGAATTTGTATTGTTAGTGAGTGTTGTCAGTGAATGTCGTCAGTGAGTGTCATCAGTGAGTGTTGTCAGTGAATGTTGTCAGTTAGTGTTGTCAGTTAGTGTTGTCAGTGAGTGTTGTCAATGAATGTTGTCAATGAGTGTTGTCAGTGAGTGTTGTCAGTGAGTATTGTCAGTGAATGTTGTCAGTGAATGTTGTCAGTGAGTGTTGTCAGTGAATGTTGTCAGCGAGTGTTGTCAGCTAGTGTTGTCAATGAATGTTGTCAGTGAGTGTTGTCAGTGAGTGTTGTCAGTGAATGTTGTCAGTGAGTGTTGTCAGCGAGTGTTGTCAATGAATGTTGTCAGTGAGTGTTGTCAGTCAGTGAGTGTTGTCAGTCAGTGAGTGTTGTCAGTGAGTGTTGTCAGTGAGTGTTGTCAGTGAGTGTTGTCAGTGAGTGTTGTCAATGAATGTTGTCAGTGAGTGTTGTCAATGAATGTTGTCAGTGAGTGTTGTCAGTGAATGTTGTCAGTGAGTGTTGTCAGTGAGTGTTGCGAATGAATGTTGTTGGTGAGTTTCATCAGTGAGTTTCATCAGTGAGTTTCATCAGTGAGTTTCATCAGTGAATGTTGTCAGGGAGAGTCGTCAGTGAGAGTCGTCAGTAAGTCTCATCACCTAGCATCATCACTGAGTGTCGTCCATGAGTGGTTGACGAGTGTCATCAGCTAGTGTTGTGTGTTGCAGGCCACCATGATGGAGGAGTCCCCCGAGGAGGCACAGCGGCGTGACGAGATGCTTCGGATGTACCATGCCAGCAAAGAGGCGCTCAGCATCATCGGCGACGTATCCACAGTCACCACGTACACCCCCACACCCCCACCCGTAGACAACGAGTGGCTCAAGCCCTCCGACACTGGGGAGCGGGGAGGGGGAACAGGAGGGTCTGGAGGAGGTTCGAACGTGCCTTTCAATGGGTACGACTTTATGAGGGACACCCTGTATAGGTTATATCAGTATCTGCACAAGTTAAAGACATACAATTACAGATGGTTGACCGATTTAAGGATCAATTTTTTTTTTACGTGAAGCTGCTTTCATTGAATTTGTCTAAACAAGTCTTGTATTCAGCCAGTTTCATATTCCTGACATTTGGCTAGTTATCATATTTTCATATTATTTAGTTACCCGTGAGTAGTGACAATTCATAATAATAAGTTAATTTCTTTGGTAAAATGGATGATAAATTTGATTCAAATGTACCGGTATACAAGAAATGTAACTTGCAAACCTTTTTGGAAGTGCATCAGTGATTTTCTATATCTCATTATTACATTGAGTAGAGAGTGCAGATTCCAATTATTATTATACCAGAGAATTTCGATTGTCACGTTTGCTATTTATGGTATATTCTGTATAATTGAAGATGACAATGTCCATTGTTGTCGATGTGAATGAATTATTTTACAGCTGAAATTTCTTGAGATTTCTTGGTTCAAAACGATGACTCATAATCTGTGATTGTATGCCTTTAAGTCACAAATGGACGAAATATTTCCACAGAGATGTTCGTCTAAAATCTCTTGCTCATTTCAGCTCTTTTGAGTTGATAGTAGGATGCCATGTTTGTAATTGAGTTATCAGCCTTGGTTTGTCTGAGATGCTGAAAACTATCCTTGGGAAAAGTAGAAATCAAATCAGTCAAACTCTAATCAGCCTCATCATCGCAAATGGGTGAAAGATTCCCGTAGTGACGTTAAACTCCATAATCACTCACTCATTTGGTTTGTCTGTATCAGCCATTGCTCACAGGTTTACTGCATCATTGTGTGCTACAGATGTTGCAGGTTTCATCCTGTTATAAAATGGATGTCGAGGTGTATTAGCAAAATAATCTTGAAAGTGGTTCAAAATCATGATACAGATACATCTGCTTTACAAAAGCCTCAAAATTGTATTAATAGTTAGTTACCTGTTATTAGCAGTGGCATATTTAATATATTTTGCTTGTTAAGGCCATATTGTTATTCTTTAAACGGCTTGACATTTTTTTCAATTTTAACTTTAATTTTCACACTGGTTTCGTCGCAAATGGGTGAAAGATTACCGCATCGACGTTAAACTCCATAATCACTCACTCACTCGGTTTACCAACACTGCTATTTCCTTGCACTTCCTGCAGCTTTCTCTCTAGCCAGGAAATAATGAATATGTTGATATTATATAATTGTTCTCGGGACATGAATCCGAAGCTGTCGTATACATAACTACATTGTTGATGAAAGTTTGATGATCCAGAAAGAGTAAAATGGTTCACGAATGGTTCACGAAGGCCATAACGATATTGTTACATATCCGACTGCTTCGGGACATGGCTCCTGGATAGCTGTTCTGGATAACATAAAATGTAGATTCTGTATTGGCTCCCACCCTGCATATGTCTCCCTGCCTCTTCCTTCCAGCCGCCCTCCGTCTCCCGCCCGCAACAGGCCCCCACCCCCAGTTCCTAACCGCCCCGGGGACGGAATGCAGCAGCCTCTCATGCCCACACGGTCAGGGATGTCTGTGCCGTCTCGCCCCGCCCCACAGGCGCCCAGCGCACCGTCAATACCATCGTGAGTAACCATGACGTCGGCGCCAGCTAGCTTACCCCCTGTGTATTCTTGCGGGAAATAGATTTGTGTATTCTGTCCAGTAAGGTAAGTGGATTATTTGCAGAGTGAATCAGCTCAGGAACTCAGTTTGCATTGTCTGATGTCGTGGGTTTATGTAGTAAGGTAACTTCAACAGTGGAAATGAACAAGATATTGAAAGAAAATGATGGCATTGTTATATCGCCAGACGTGCTATTTGCACTTTTTACCAAGCTTTCAATCCCATCCCCCTCCCCACAAAATGCTTCATCAACTGAAGAATATCCAATCTGGATATCTTCAGTGACACATCCAGCCACAAACAAATCCTGCAAGCATGTGTTAAGCTTCACGGCAGGTAAGTCGGCAGACGACATGTCTCGATGTTCTAACTGAAGTGTTGCTATATGACATGACACAGTGGTGACATGCCACCCCCACCTCCGTCTCGGGAACTCATGGCACCACCCCCGTCGCCTATGTCACCACGGAGATCTATGGACATGGCACCACCCCAGTCCCAAATGTCGCCACGGAGCGCCATGGACCTCATGGCAGCACCTCTGTCCCCTATGTCACCACGGAACTCTAAGGAAATGGCACCACCCGTGCCGATGTCACCTTCGGTTGCACTGCTGGATCCGCCTAGGACGCCACGCAGACAGGCACCGTCCATTCCATCGTAAGTCAGGAAAGATCAGATGAACCGACTCTCCCAGGCAGGAAGTATCAAACTATCCAAATCGCATTGATATTCATGACATCAGTCCCAGTAACACTGGTTTGATAATCCGAGATTGTGAAATTATTTTCTGTAGTGTATCAGTTAGATGTGAGATTATTTTCTAAAGTGTCACTTTGTAAATGTGCTATCAACTAGATGTGAGATTATTATTTTCTATTGTCTGTGATGTGTTATCAGCTAGAATACATATACTGACCATAGTCCACAGCTGGAATACAGATCTCACTGTGATAGAATAAAAATGTAATTACTGCAAATATTTGGAAAATGCTGAATTTAATACATCTTGCTCCTTAAATACTGGGTATCACAAGGATTGGGAAAATATTCCTGGAATTATTCCTGAGGTCAATATACTCACTTTCTAATAACTCATAATGACCGTAAGTACATCAGAATCCACATAAATAACGACTAAAACATAATTAACAAACATCTTAAGTAGGCACATGATCACTGTCTCAACGTATTAACAAACATCTAAGTAGGAACGTGATCACTGTCTCAACGTATTAACAAACATCTAAGTAGGCACGTGATCACTGTCTCAATGTATTAACAAACATCTAAGTAGGCACGTGATCACTGTCTTAACGTATTAATAAACATCTAAGTAGGCATGTGATCACTGTCTTAACGTATTAACAAACATCTAAGTAGGCACGTGATCACTCACTGTATTAACAAACATCTAAGTAGGAACGTGATCACTGTCTCAACGTATTAACAAACATCTAAGTAGGAACGTGATCACTGTCTCAATTTATTAACAAACATCTAAGTAGGCACGTGATCACTGTCTCAACGTATTAATTTTGATCGTTAATTGCAGTCGACCTGTTTCCAACTCTAGCATGCGTGGAGCTCCCAAGATCCCCGACCGGCCAACCATTCCCAACAGGCCGCAGTAAACCGGACTGACGCACGGATAGACAGACGCACAGATAGACTCGCATGGACTCGGCAATAGAGACATCTCCTAGAGACTTATGCAAGATGTACGGTAGCTGCCAAATCAGAGAAGGTTTTTCTTTTAATGTCATCCTGTACATATCACCAGAAAGTTCTGTGATACAACACGGCATTGACATAATGTAAGCTGTAGCTGGAAGTTTTTTCTACAAGTTTCTACACACACCGTGTTGTAAGGTTGGTTAGACCCAGTATTGTTCGTACTTCATGTTGTCAGTGGATGTGTGATGGTCGTCGGCGGTAGAATTCGGGAGAAAGTATTAAAAAGAAAAGCAACATTCTTTTTTTTTTTATAGTAGTAATGGTAGAGAGTTAGCATTTGGAGCCAGATATCTAAGTCAATTTAGAAATGTAAATGAGTATTTGTAACATATATCATGTATGTACAGTATATCTAGAGCAAATGTACAATATTATAACATTACTCGATTCCATCATTGTTGTTCTGTACCAGTGGCAGTAGAAACCTGGAACTGAAACCTTTTGAGTATGATTTCATGCTCGTTCAAGTTTTTTATGGGGATTTGTGAACAAAACCTTTAGTTTGTACTCAAAAAGGTTTAATAATCTCGGGGGGGGGGGGGGGGGTCGCGT
>JAUTBT010051575.1:0-15807 GCA_032361225.1 Lepetodrilus schrolli | reverse complement strand
GCTAAAATCAAATGCAGCATGAAACATGCCAAAACAAATTTGATTAAAAGTGAATATATGACTGAATAAATGGAATATTGAAATTGAATAGGATTAAATAGTGTGGATATAATAGAATGAAGAATACAGTCGTGAAAGATTAAAACTTACGATACAGACCAATTTCTTTTTAAAACGATAAGATGAGATGCCCAGGAACCTGGGTGAAGAGATGTCTGAGACTAGGCGAGGAGTAAAACCCGGCACGCTGAGTTGAAAAGTCCACACAGTCAATGCTATCTAAATTATACGAAATATCATCCGCTTCGAGCATATTCCATGCACGGAGAAAATGCCCTATATAAATGGATTATTGTCATTATTAAGTTGTAATGCTACATAATGATCATGATAATGTAAAATCAGTGTGCAATATTGTCATCATGTGTAGCTAAAATATATATTAAGACGGACATGTTAGCGTATTATTGTCCAACTCACCACCATTTAGTGATCAGTTAGTGTTGGAGAAATCGTAAGTTTATGTGTACTGCTATCTTTACCGCTTTACATCCAAGGTTCATTTGCAATTGGTAGCACTTCTATTGACGTCAAAGAAGTGTTAATTCCATAGCAGTACAAGTCTTCGCATCTATTGTGTGGTAATAAAAGGTACATGACAATGAGGTTACATGTTTGACTCCATCACAGTCAGTTACTCCTTTCCCCATTGCCATATAGCTTACGGGTACATTCCTTTCTTCTGTTCTCTAACTGTCTAAAATCAGACGGAAGAAAAACGCGAAACTCATGAAGCCTGTGTTCAGCGATTGCTCCACGGATTCGGACGACGAACCAGATTTAAGCAAGATGACAGAGGAAGAGAAGAAGAAGTATTTCGAGGAGAAGGCCAAAAGGAAGGCAGTCAGGGAACAGAAAAGAAGAGAAAAATACGGAGACAAATATGACGATATGATGGCGGAACACGAAAAGTTTGTATTTCAGAAATCATGTATGCTGTGTACTGGAATGTATAAATCATTTACTAACACGTGTCCCGTCTTTTGTGGTTTGGTTTGTTGCGTACTTGATATTTACGATTTAATTTTATTCGTAACAATTTACGACTGCACAATCAAACTTGAACTTTTGTTAGCATAATTCTAAAATTAAGCTTTCCATTCAGTCTATTACATAGAATTGACCTGAATTGAATTCCATGTTATGCAAAGACAGTCTGGGTCGGGATTAACGATTGGAATCCGTTCTAATATGGAATAATGGTCTAACATATATTACCTGCTATTGATAACTGACTCACTGTGTGTATTTGAGTGGTTAACTTGTAATATTTAATCTATATATACTTATCTATATGTGTGCACATTGACCTTGGATTCCATCTACCATATAGCATTCTATCATCACAACATAGCAATAGCATACTGGCTATGGGTATTATATATTATCATCTTCATCATTGGAAACAATGCATTAATACAAATACGTACATTTTCAATATCATCAATATTGTTCATCATTTCACTCATGGAAAGGGCACATTTACTTTTAATAAACGCTAATAATTAATAGTTGATCGTGCGAAATCTGACTAGAATACAATAAATGTGTCATATTTAGTTAATGATTCATATTAAGTTATGTTTTATGTGTCACAGTTAGTTAATGATTCCTATTAAGTCATGTTTTATGTGCTGCAGTTAGTTAATGATTCTCAATGTGTCGCACGTAAGCAATGATTCATGCTTAATGTGCCACATTTGTCGAGTGTCTCCTATACTCAGTAATGCTTCCTGGCTGCATCACCTGGATTCCTAGTTAGGCATTCTTTAGGTGGATTCCTTTATTTTCTAACTGTCTCAAATCAGACGGAAAAGACACATAAAAGCCATGAAGCCCGTGTTCAGCGATTGCTCCACGGATTCGGAAGACGAACCAGATTTAAGCAAGATGACAGAGGAAGAGAAGAAGAAGTATTTCGAGGAGAAGGCCAAGAGGAAGGCAGCCAGGGAACAGAGAAGAAGAGAAAAATACGGAGACAAATATGACGAAATGATGGCGGAGCACGAAAAGTTTGTATTTCAGAAAACATGGATGCCTCTCCTATTTCTTCTATGCCGCTTCTATTTATGAAAGTGCTTACGTTATCTGCTAACAACCTGCATTGTCCTTACTGCTTTGATTTCCCGTGTGCTTCGTTATTTCAATGGGCAAGTACAAGAAATGGACGAAGTCAAAATAGCTATGTGCTGTGTCCGGAAAACCGGCCGAATATTGCTATCAGTGAAACTTCATCATTCACTGATCTTCCTGCTCCTGCAGTCATACTTGAGACTTCGCAAGTATGCTTTATCCTCATGGCGTCATGAGTATGCTTGAATTTCTACCTCGAAATGGTATTGGCGAATAAATAATGATAATGCTTCTTGTATGGTATAATTTCCTTATTTATGTATTGTTTGTTATAGATAACATTTGAGTGGTTAGATGTGAATCGCACTAACGACTAATTTATACATATGCTTTACTTGAAGAGAGGGAGAGAGAGAGAGAGAGAGAGAGAGAGAGAGAGAGAGAGGGAAGATGGAGGGAGGGAGAGAGAGAGGGGGAGAGGGAAGGAGAGAGAGATATGAGGCCTGAACTATGATTTATGATATATTTTTCTGGTAATGGATATCGTTATCATCTTTATATATACTGACACATCGATATACGTTACTGACATAAATGTACATATTCGTATCATTGTATCGTGTCCCTAATGGTCATAACGAATTTAACATTTACTATCTAGGTTCAAGAAATTTCAGTCGAACATATTATATGTGTCATATTTACTAAGTGCTTCTCTGTCATTATTATGATTCACAGGTGGTAAATTATTCACAATAAGTCAAGCTCTACGCATTACAGTCAACCAATGATACATACTACTGTTGCTGCTTATTATGTTTCTATGTCTAAATTATCAGTCTTGGCACTACTCAGCTATATTTAGTCATTAAATGTATTCCTATTCAGTAATGTCCTATTCTGTTAGTCATTCTTGGTGTTTCATTAAGTATACAGAGACTCTTTACACGGTTTCCTCTCTCTAAAATCAGACGGAAGAAATACATCAAAGCCCTGAAGCCTGTGTTCAGCGACTGCTCAACGGACTCTGAGGACGAGCCGGACCTGAGCTTGATGACTGACGCCGAGAGAAAGCAATACTTTGAGGACAAAGCCAAGAGAAAGGCTGCCAGAGAGCAGAGGAGAAGAGAAAAATACGGAGACAAGTATGACGAAATGATGGATGAGAGCGCGAGGTGTGTATATCAGGAAATTAAAATGTTCTTCTTGTTATTTAACCATCTTCATGCTGGAGGCACCTGGGGATGCCATACATCCAGCCTGTGTCTATTCCAGTATGGAGAGTTCAGCGTATTCAAATTTGTCTAACAAGTTGGGGTCTTCTGTATGAAATGACGAGACTGTAAGGCGGAGTTATTGCCTTCAACCTTAGTTATAGATTACACAATGACTAAAATCTCAGTATATTCTGACTATTGTCATGAACTCTACGACACGAAAACCCTCTTAGTAAATCCTTGTCCGCGATTGACATGTTTCTGTTTGTAATATATGTTTGTACCTCATATGCCGGGGTTCTCAGTCTAAGTGAATACAAATTATGTTCTGTTCTTAAGCGGTTACTCTAGTGTTACTGCCCTTCATGTGTGGAGAGCTTGGCCCGAACGCTGGATGATATAACATCAGCAATGACTTCAATGAGTCCCAGTAGCCAATGAACTATATTATCCGTTTAAATCTCCACGGATACGCTGTTATAGTTTCTTTCTATTTTGAAACAGTGTTCTAGTTCCATAGTTTGCCTTAAACAGCCGCTTCATTTTTTCATTTTTGCCATTGGCTCCCTGACGATGGAACCTACAACAAGCATTGGTTCATGGTATAGTTTAGTCACTGGACATCCTATTAATTGCATGCATTTCTATGGCAATAACTGAATACTGTTTGTATGTCTGCCGTGTTTAGAAGGAAGAAGATAAGGAAGGGAAAAGATGGAAACGACGCCGATGACGAAAGTGACGGAAGTAAGTAATATTTGTGCACGTGCAATGTTGCCAGGCAACAGACATTGACATGAAACATTAATTAAAGCATGCACGCATCCAGTAGTTCTGGTTTTGCTCAAAGTTATGTTAGGATTACTTCCTGTTACTGTTGTCTGTCTTTTTCTCTCCTGTTTGCCATGAGGTGTATCTTTGGAACACGCAATTGGTTATGTGTATTGCCGATACAAATTTATTATTGCTTTGCGTTCCGTCACTTGCGATATTATTTCAGCCATGCGTGTATGGAAACTAAATCTTTAACTGGGCCTTCAGTATTTATTTAGCTATCGCGCGGTTTTCTTGACCTCCAAGTGAAAAAGAATTCCACTTCCGGTTAGTATTACTCCGTCATCTATGAACTTTTTCTGCAGTGGAGTGATGCACAACCACGTGATCACATCGGATTATTTTGAGTTGTTCGTGTTTGGACACAATATGCACTGCAGTGTCCGTATACATTATAAGTTATAATACGATAATTAAATACATTATATTTATTTATCTGTTTTAAATATAGAAAAATACCATATTAGTATTTTAAACTTCTTGAGAACGTTTTGTCACGTTTTACTAAACCATCCACTACGAGTTCAATTCCCCAAACACGCGTGATGCTTAACTCTTTCCATGCTGGAGGCAACTGGAGATGCCTTAAAATGCAGTGCATGTGTCTAATCCAACATGGAGAGGGTTAAAGGTGCAAATTGATCATCCGTGTCTTGCTGGCTTAATCGATCATTTGTTTCCACATGTTGAAATTACAAAACGGAAGTCATGTCAACGGAAGTGATATTTGTACCTTTAACAACTACTGGATGTGTCGCCATTTTTGCTGTGATACAACTGCACTATTTCCTACTAGTCCGCACTACGTGTACATACATGGCACTGGGTACGCGGTACTTGGTACATTATGCAAGGTACTTTGTACCAATTGATATGGTGGAATTAAAATATCACCACTGTTCTCTAGGTTTGGACGAACATGGAAAGCGAAAGAAGAAAGGCTTGAGGAAACAGATTGGCAAAGATGGATTCGAATATGTGAGTGGAGATTATATTCTCGCACAATACAGCACTAAGAAATAATGCATATAGTAATGATTGATTCATATAGGTCTAACATTACATAGTCTGAATAAGTTCAATAATACATGATTTCTCTTCAAGAAATGGTGATAGAATATGAAAGATGTAAAACATTTCTCTTCCTCAGACCTACGATAACAAAGGTAGAATAATTTCAAAGAAGAGAGTCACAAAGGTACGTCATGTATGTTTTGCTAAACAACTTCATGCGTACTATATACCTTTGGTAGTGTGGAGCCTATTGGGCAGAACCGCATACCAAAGCCGCCCATGATACCAAGCATACATTCTAATTAGGTTCGAACCTCCACCAATGTCTTAGAAATTACCCCTACCATTTAAAAGCCATACAACCCAATGCAACGATGGTTTGGATATGATTTATTACCAGTAGTTGTTAGTTTACGTACGCATATCTTAATGTGAGTATATATATGTATCAATGTTGAGTTTGGGTGTGCAATAAACCCATGGTATAATTTTTTCTTCCTTTCACTAGTGCAATAACACATTGGGTTTTTATAATTGTATTCATATGCGATATCAAAGTTGTGGGGGGCCTATTTTAGAACAACAAGTATCATCTTTTAATGTCTTTTACAGGACGGGGAAAACAGTGGGTCTGAGTATGAATACGAATATGGTAGGTAGAAAGCAATTGGAATTATTTTTACTTATGTCTCGTCCTATTGATTTTATGTTAATAAAAAATATTGAAATAAATGTCGGATACACATTAAATGTAAATTATATTAGACAGTCGAGAGAGAGAGGGGGAGAAGGAGAGAGAGAGAAGGGAGAGAGAAGGGAGAGAGAGAGCGAGACAGACACAGAGAGAGAGAGAGAACGAGAAAGAGAGAAAAATAGACGGGTATACCAATTGTTTGATGGGCATATAAAATGTATGGGCGAGAGAACGAGAAGAAGATAGACACACAGAGAATATGTGAGGCAGATAGGATACCGGTAGACAGAATGAGAGTGATAGAGAAATAGAGATAGAATAGAAAGAGAGCAACGGATAATACAGTTATTATAATATCATGCATATCATTCTCTTTAAAGATGAAGACGGAAATGTAAAAGCTGTAACGAAGAAAAGGAAAGGAAGTAAGTGTGTGCATATGTTCGCATTGAATTTAACAAATAGAGATGACGAAACATTCTGTTTTTAATTACTTATGATTTTGTTGTCGAACACGAAAGGTCGTCCTGGCTACGTTGAACTGATGTATTCATATATTTATCCTCATCGTCAATAGTATACACATGAAGGGCTTAGGTCTGCTATGGTGCATTTCTGTAGATTCTGTGATCGTGAAGGACCTAGAGCTCTGCTGTGGTAGCATTCTGTAGATTCTGGGCCTACATCATGAAGGGCCTACTATAGCTTTCCTGTGATGTCTTGCTGTAGATTCTGTAATGATGAATGACCTAGCTCTGCAATGACGTATTGCTGTAGATAATGTCCTCATGAAGCACTTAGCTCTACTACTATTACGTCTTACTATTGATAATGTATCTGTGAAGAACCTAGCTCTACTGCGAAATCTTACTGTAGATAATGTATTCATGAAGCCTAATAGTATACTATAGCTCGGCTGTCTCTCCTACTGTAGGTGTCGAGTCAGACGGAGACTACTTCGAAGTGGACGAGAAAGGTGAGATCAAGCTGAAGGTCGGCAAGAAGAAGATTGATCTCAGCAAGCTAACCAGTGACGACCTCAGAAAACTAGGCATTGACCCCAATCTCTCCAAGCAAGAGATTGCTCGCTTACTCAAGGTATGTTTAATATAACTCTTTAGAACATCTTATATTTGAAATGTGCTCGTATTATTTAAAGTAAAACCTATAGTTCTAATTACTAGACAGAAAAGCGTAATTACTTTATCTCATGATACTGTTCCTTCTATCTTTGTCGCTCTGTGTCAACCAGTCTCTCTCTCTCTCTCACTCTCTCTCTCTCTCTCTCTCTCTATCTATCTATATCTCTCTCTCTCTCATAACTCTAATGCGTTATCCAATCAGCATAACCTGACTATATCACATTCTTCACCGACTTCCAGGAAAGGTTCGGAGTTGACGTCGTGGATCAGAAGAAGAAAATCGGTACGAAAAGGCTGGATGAGTACGGAAGTGACGTCCTGACTGACGACCTCGCAGACGATAGCGACCTCGACATCTCTACGTGTATGTGTCCTTGCACCGAACTTCAGCAGCGGTGTTGTGTTTTACCTTACTATATAATACCCCATGATTAGTCAACGATGATAGAGTCATTGACGTTAAATTCTCTAACATCGAACTGGAGGGGACTAACGGATGGTTGGGTTTGCTAGCATAAGTTTAACAAAGAACGAGGAATGAAGCTCCAACATTAGTTGCATGTGAGGAAACAGTATTTGACCAGGGCATATTTTCATGAAGCGCTCGTATCCACAAAGAGACCACAGTGTTTTCGTAGTGATCATCGTCAGATAGACACGAAAGACTTTTAGTGAATACGAGAGCTTCATGAAAGGGTGTCCTGGTAGAAAGGATTACGGTTACTTAAATTACTCATACCCTGGAAATTACCATTTTACGAAATCTGTTCCTGTTTATCCATTTTTTGCTTCTCTCAACACAACTGACCTCGATGGTGTGCCCCTGTGTGTGTTGAGAATAGTAGTATTTAACATTCTTAAATCGCTTATGTAATGCCATATATCAATCGCATGGGTGCTGACGGACCTTTCTTGTGTTACAGTAAAGGGAACTCGGAGGGTGAACGTGCTAATGAAGCGAGGAGGACAGGCAATCATAGATCACATCAAGAAGGTCATGGACCAGTCACAGCTAGCGGAAGATTACCCAAAGGACCTGGACGAGAAAGGTATCGTACATTTGTATGGCTCCATACACTATCACGCCACGAAATGTTTTTGAGTACAATTTCATGCTCAATTTGATCACAAATCTCCATCTAAAATTTGGGCTTGAGCATGAAATCATACTCAAAACGTTTCGTAATCTCGGGGCCCAGACTTCTCCACGATCTGACTCATAGATACATGAACCCGAATAATGCTGTTCCATTTGGAAGTGTAGTCAAATTAATATCTGTCCAGTACGTTTAAGATCAATTTCTTGGAGATCACAATCTTAGTGGCACATCATCAGAATACCTTTGTCAATGCCACCTCCTTATTACAAGTATCCACATACTTAAATACATCATTGTGATGCATATAGTGGTTCACATCGAATAGTGCGTTACAGCCTGAGAGGAATTTGGATGCTGGACTTCAAGAAAACTGGATTAATAGTTACGGTGTAGCCTTGACCTTGCAGGTGACATTGACTTCCTGTCTCACTACCGACTGGTTGATCCTCATAAGATGGAGTCATATGCCCGATGTTTCGCCGTGGAGGATGACGACTTCGACACCGTCATCAATTCATCCGTGAGTAAAAAGAAACCACTTTTTCATTTTACTATATCAGTAATAGCCTTCATTGGAAGCAGTGTGATCATTTCTGTAGCGAATAATATAGATATAGGTGTAGGTATTTCGAAGTGTATGACGTGTTCCTATCACACTAACTGCATACCACATGTGAGTGGCAACAGTGATTGAGTATAGTGTGGCATACAGTAATAGTCACAGATAGCCTGTTATCACCGTGCTTGACCTACTAGAAGTACAATACCCTGTGTTTCCCTGTATTTGCATTCCCTGAACTAATAGAAGTAGATACCTTATTATGACCTTTCCTTGTCCTAACAGCAGCAGTCTTAGATATTCTGTCATGGCTTTCCCTGAAAATACACCAGTAGTCTTAGATACCGTATCGTGATTTTCCCCTGAACTTACAGCAGCAATCTCAGGTATCCTAGTATGACCTTTCCCCGTCCTATCAGCAGCAGTCTTGGTAGTTTTAGATACCCTTTCTTGGTTTCCCCATAAATTTACAGCAGCAATCTTCGATAGACTGTCTTTGCATTCCCAGAGCTTACGTCAGTATTGTTAGATACAAAGTGGTGATGACATCAGTTGTTCTCTCGCAGGAGACTCGCATTGCCCTGGACGGTGTTCCTAGTATTCAGCAGATGACGACCAGACAAATGGAGTACGTCCTGAAGGTAGGCGTGAGAAGCATCCGGTCAGCAATAGTCTCTACTAAATTAGGGTACCCTGTCATGTAGCTCTCGCATCCATGAGAACATAAATATCGTAAGTGCCAGGGTTCTGTTCCACATAACGATCTTACCGCTACAAGTGGTAGCTTCATGTTAGTGTATGGGAGTTACGACTCGAGTAGCGCTACGATCGTTCTGTGGAACTGGGGCGCAATCTTTATATGCAGTAGTGATTGCTACGAGAGCGCCATATGGTCGCTTAGTATATACCAAAGTTTCGAGAAACGATACTCACTCGGCAACTGTTCTCCATTCCAGCGGTGGAAGTCATGAACTATTGGACATAGTTCCAAAGGATGGTTGTAAGCATGAAATCGGATATTTTTCACAAACATTTCACCATAAATATTTATAATAGATCGCTATGGATTGGAGATCGCTAGGTATTGGAGATCGCTACGTATGATATACCACTATGTATTGGAGAAAGCTACGAGAGCTTCACAATGGGATCTCCATGTACTATTGAAAAGATCTATTAACCATTGCCTTTTCCTTGATCATCATCCTTGGAAATTAACTATCGATATGCGGGGTAAAATTGTTGTATGGGCATGTCTTTTCTCTGTGAGTGACAAATTGCTTTGCTTTTATGGGCATGCATACTTGATGCTTTAAAACATAGTTTAAGCTTTATTCGTGGTATACGTTGTTGACATACAGAAAGAAAAACAACAGAGTATATAATTTCTAATACATCTAGTTAATTACAATGATATTACAGTTGAGTGTAATTATACGATCTCCATTTCTTATGAACTCTCTGTTGTTGATATGCACATCCTGTTATCCCAGACTATCAGAAATTATTTTAAACCCTGCAACCTCAAATCTAAACAGCTTCCAGAAGAAGAAGAAAGTGTTGCCTATAAATCAATTCAAACTATTCTGATAGAAATTGGCGGCATATTTATGCGTGGTGTCGATGAGATACATCGATTGCCAGCAATGAAACAATGTGTAGTCCACGCTCACCAAGAAAGAAAGTTAAAAAATGGATAATATTACGTTAACAGTCTTGTGTTCGTCTTAAACTAGCTATGGCGCCCCGACGTTTCTTTTAGTGCCCCCTGTCGTTGATTTACAGGGTAGAATTTCGTATTCGCGAAGCCTAAAGGTTTGTTATCCAACGTTCGCGCCAAACATTGGTAGAGTAGCGTACCCAGCCGGTGGTCACCTACAGAGTGGTAGAATAACACAGTCTACAGGAATATCTTCTATAAACAATAAAACGGTACAGTTTGGCGATTTGAATCACGAACTCTGAATTGATTCGATGGGAAACGGGTGACAGTAAAATTGATTTCAGTATTAAATTCTTCTTCATGAGTGTTTCGCATAATCAAGGGTTTAAATTTCAAGCAATTTCACATTTTTGAGATTCAGTTTCATGTAATTTCTCTCAATTTCTGGCGTAATCGCAGAGTAATGCGGTGTTAACAGCGAGCTCGACCTAATAATTAGTGGAGGAAGTAGATCTTAGACGTGATATGTGGGATGTTGGACAGTTATCCTTCACAAAAGCTCAACTTCGAGCTGCAATACCGTGTTGGCGTGCCGGGGAACCATTATAGTTCCACGATTAGCGACAAACGGTCTGACGTCCGACTCTATTGTGATGGCATTAGCCACGGCACTCGAGGAAACTTTACGTCGAGATACTCATAAAACCGCCATGACTGTCATTGCGCACAGCGTCGGGCTTTTCTGGGTGAAGATGTGTTGCTGCAGCGCATGCAACATGATAAATGCCTGACTGCAGGTGGAGTAGGAATCGCTTAATGCCAGGAAATGGTCGAGTGATGACTCACAAAATAGGGATTAAGTCTGGCGGGTGGAGCCTTCATAACCTGTAATGTAATGTGAGGAGTGGCCATAGTGTTTGAGAGAAGGAGAGTGTGTGTGAGAGAGTGAGAGAGTGAAACAAAAAGTGTGTGTGTGAGAGAGAGAGAGAGAGAGAGAGAGAGAGAGAGAGAGTATGCTATTAATTAGTGTATATATGTGTGCGCGCGTGAGTGAGGACATATACATATATCACAATAAGCCACATTCCATGACTATTGCGATACATGGGTACAGTATGTAAGATACCCTAAGATACCATACGGTTTCATTACCCTCTGGGGGAATTTGCTGTACATTAGATAGATAAGAAAAGACGACTGCGTGTATAACATATGTCATATTGTCTCATCCTTCTGTGATTGGCAATGCCTCTCCTCCTAGTACATATGTCACATTACCCCTGCTATCTTCCAGGTTCTGCAGATCGATGACGCCAGCCAGATCACTTTCAGGATGTTCGCGGTCATCTCAGCGCTGTCAGAGAGAGTCACACTGATGGAGTAAGTTGATTAGTGGTAATGACAGTTACCGTACAATAACACTCCTACTCATATCTATTAGTCCAGCAAAGTCCTTCTGTGGCTGCCATGGCTGCCATCTTGGAAAATATATGTATGTAGTACAGTATTTGAATATGATCAGGTCATGTCCATATAATATCAAAATTAGATTTACGTATTATTAGCATTGTCTTGGAATATACCACTTTACCATTATCGTGAATGCTGATTTAACCCCCAATTGAACCATCAACCAGCCAACCGCTCTGTCTATAAAATGGCAATGCAGTGATCATCCTTGGTCTGTCAGTACTGCAACATTCAGCACTACGGATGTTGCAGGAATCATCCAGCTCTAAAATGACAAGCTATGATATGCTGTAAATCAGGAAATTAATGCGTCACTAATTTAATGCGACCTCAAGCATTTAGACATAAATGCGACAACAATTAAATGCGATCGATCAGGCCTCTATTCATGTGTTTTCCCGGACCTACCTTTCATTATTTTCCATAATGCGTAGGAATTAAATGCGGCCACAAGCCAATCGCAATGTTCGCATTAATATCCTGCTCGCATTCATTTCCTGATTTACAGTAAGTGAAATAATCCCCAATTAAAATAATATTTTTAACAAAATAGAAAATAGAACTGAACCAAGCAGTTTAGGGATAAATGTACGTGTATCAAATATACTGTTTCCTGTGCCTTCAGCCCTGTAGCCAAACATCTTCTAGAGATCTGCGATCTGCTGGACATCCAACGCAAGATGAGCCTGTACCAGTCCATGTTCTACTGCAACGTCAACTCGGACAGGAGTTCCAACTTCATCAAGGCGGACTCTCTCCGCATAGAACTGATAGCGGGCGGCCTGAACTGGAAGCAGCAAGACTACATCATGGAGAGGTTGCAGCCCAACTTCTTCAACGAGGTAGATAGCTACTATAACCAGGACGCATTGGAGTCTCATTTGTTTCATATGTAGCAGCCGTACCTCAAGATTCTTACCGTCAATGCTTAGTTGTTTTTGTTGGTGGTAGTGGTGGTGGTGGGGGTGGTTGTGGTGGTGGTGGTGATGGTCATGGTGGTGGGGTTGTGAATGCTATTAGGAGACAAATACAAGAGTTTACTAGTCAAGTCATCTGAACATATAGAAACCATATCCACATATATGAGTTGTTGTATCACAACTATAATCAGCAACGTAAGTGTTGTAATTGAGTCTGAAAGGCACTACAAACTAAGGTATATATGAATACTAAAGCAGCAGTATCTGTGTAATCACGTATTACTAACTTGAGATGGCTTTAAGACGTTCTGGTATATATGGGTTATCATTGCTTCCTGGTACTGCCTACAGGCCCATGTACACATATGCCATATCATATTCTAAATACCAAACACAATTCTACGCAAAATTCACGTATGCATAACAGGGTTATTTTCGGGTATTTAGTGTATTTAAGTGAAACACATTTTGTTTCTGGAATTACACATTTGGCTATTATTCTGTTATTGCATTCAACATCTCCGCACAGCACCTGATTACGGTAAGTGGTGTCCTCCCTCTTGGGGGATTCGACCCCCAGACGCCGTAATTCCTTGATGAATGCAACGTGTTAACTCTTCCTACTTACTTAAATGTAGAACTAATTGACTCGCAGACTAAATGTCCAAACTACATTATTTTGACCTTTCTTCAACCTACTTGTTGCACTTTCGATTTCCCGCAACTACTTTCCTAACGACTGTCTTCCTGTACATGCCATATCTGTTAGTCGTCCGGACAACATTTTCCTAACGACTAGTCACAGCGAAGTGACAGGAGACATTCGTCAGACGTAGTGCGGTGGCATTGCTCGTTATTTCAGACCACTTATAGGGCGGGTCTGGTGGATGTCTCGCTTGTAGTCTGCTAGGGTTTTAGTCACTAGGTAATACTTACAGCCATTATTTCCACAAATACCTACACATCCGGAAATACCGGGAAATGACATACTGTGTCCACAGTAATAATAGTAATAATAACAGCAGAAATATACCAGTATTATTTTCTTATTATTTCAAATACGTGGGTCCAGTAAAAGAAGAAATACATGGACAAAAGCAAATAATAAAATAGGAATTATATGGAACACGAAATAGTGTGAATACCTTCAACTAACACATTCAAATAGATGTTGAGAGCATACATGCATTAATAATATATTAATAAGTGTAGCAATGGCAAAAGAGAAATTTCAGGTATGAAATTGCAAGCGGCATTTGACCAAAGAAGCATTTGTAAAATAATATTATTATTATTATTATCATTATTATTTTTATTATTAGCAATACAATAATAATAACAAAGATATTAATAATGTAGTTTAATTAACCTTGTAATACTAGTATTCATCAGAAGTTGCTCAGTGGTGCTTGCAATAGATATAATGAAAATTAACCTTAGCAACTTTAAAAGACTTGACGGCACTTGTTGAGCAGTTTTGAAAGAGAATATAGATGCTAGAGCTACAGGAAAGCTGTTGTAAAATGGGAAGTAAATGCATGGATTAATTTCTTTCAGATATCGTTCTTGGACTACATCTGTTACATTCCGCTCTTCCTGTCGATGCACGACAATATCTGCAACAACCCTCTGGATATGTCGACCAATAAATTTGAAGGTATGCTCCGGAAGCCGTCGGGAGGTCACCGGCAGAGGGACATCAACCCTCTCGGGCAGCCATTAAGCAAGCATTCTTCCTACCAGCTCCGTCAGCAGGCGCAGGACATTCTGAACGGGAAGCTCAACATAGACGACGTGGACGCCGAGCAGAGAGAAGTCCTCAACAAGTATGCCACGTAAGTAGATCTTCTTTTGGATCCGGGCCTTCTGGTTCTCCACAGACATATCCACAACAAGTAGGTACATGCTGATCGCTATCAAAGGGCATCGGAAGCTCAAGGTAGTTCTGATCGAAGGAAGCAGTGTTTATAGACTGGACGCAATATGAAGTGTTTTTTAAACAGAAGTCTTCTTGGTTGTTCAAATATTGGGGCGGAGGGACACTAGATACTGTATTCAAATTTAATTCGATTTGGGATAAAACGGGTATTCAATAGAATTTTAATAGATATTTAATACTGTTCTGTATACCCTAGGCTCTGATATTAGGATTTTTTCTGAAATACGAATTCATGCTTGACTCACATTTTGAATTGGGTTTTGAGCTTAAATCGTACTCAAAAAGGTTTCGTAAATTTAGGGCCAGTATTACTTGCGACAGTGGTGGGGATATTCCATCGAAATAATTTGTTTCAGTCTTCCCAAGATTGTCCAGTCACCTCCGTCAACACCTCGCTCCCAGTCCAGCCTAGGCTGACCCGGAAGTGGAGCTCAATGTACACACCAAGATGACCACCGTTACGACACAGGCTTCTGTACAAGGACGATCACACAATACCACTCTACGAGTCTTTCAGTGGCGACGTATCATGTGGAACCGTTTGGTGGACTGTTTTGTAAAACTGTGATAGTCGTCTTGTTTTGTAATTGCAGCTAACAATTTGTCGTGATACGCTAAACTGTGATACTGAGATGTTTAACTATTTGAGTTTCGTGTCAATGGATGGGATTTATCCAATGAACTGTATCCAATAGACGTTATCCAAAGGATGTTATCTTAGAATTTCATCCAGTGGCATGATATGTTTTTATGACGTATATTTAATTGACATTGTGTGCTATCCGTTGTGTGAAGTATGAAATGGTGCTATATTATTCGTACAATCTAACAAACGTTTCAAATTATATACCCCCAGAAAGTATTCAGAAAGAGTTCATTGATTTAATTTAACACAAACAGTAGGTTCGCTTCTATGTAGCTCCAGATCTTTGCAACTACCAAGGCATTAGGTTATAATTCGTCATTAAGACTTATAATTCCTCATGCTGGAATTAATGCCAACATATCGCAAAATTTCTAAGTAATTATTTCAATTTGGAAGTTTGAAACTAATTGTACCTTAAGATTGGTGTTTATTTAAAAACAAGGGTTACCTCATGATGCATTTATTATATTATTATA
>JAUTBT010051564.1:0-15808 GCA_032361225.1 Lepetodrilus schrolli | reverse complement strand
GCGGGTTTCCTCCTGCTCTAAACTGACAAGTCGTGATATAAGTGAAAGAATCTTGAAAGCGACTTAAAACCCCAATTAAAAAAAAATAAATAAAAATGAAAGCGTCTGTAAACCCCAATTTAAAAAAATAAATAAAATCAGACAAGGCTTCAAGGTTGGGAACAAACTTTTAGTACAATTTCAAGCTCAACTCAGGATTTTCACTCAAATCCAATTGCAAAATTTGAGTTGAGCATGAAATTGTACTAAAAAAAAGTTCCATAACCTCAGTACCACATTACACTTTTAGGATTGATTTTAGGAAAATATGTGGTTTTTTTAAATGACAAAATTAATTTGTATATGAATGCATTCCAAAGTTATGATATTTCTATGTATAATGTTATGAACACTTGTATATATTGTGAGTGGTGCCAGTGTGTTGAGATCTGCTTATTTACACCACTCTGTACTTGTGTCATGCTGCATACTTCTAGTTGAAGGGAATAGCGGAGTTGGTATCACAGTGAGTTACGCCATACCTTTGGTCTAGACACATACATGACTTACGCTGTGCTATTCTGTTATCTTTCCAACAATTACATGTGTTGAAAATTGTCTCTTTTCTTATGTTCTCCACGTTTTCTTAGTTTTCATAAAGCAGCACATTTTGTTATCTTGGAGAAGTTAAAGTGACCTTTTTTTTCTTCGTCATCAGGTTTGTTTTAAAACTCTGGAGCAGTATTTTACTTCATCACTTCATGTTAGTCTTTCAAAGTAGATTTACATGTTTATAAACATGTTCCAACATTAACCATTTGTTTGGTTTACTTTGGCTGCATTATTCCCTATCATAGTGTATTCACGTACAATCAAAATATGCATTAAAAAAATTGATAAAAATGAATTAATTTAGTGCATGTAATTTATGAATATTATTCAAAATTCAGTTTTACCGTCATTATTAAATACATATCTTCCTGCCAGTATGTATCCCACAGTGGGTGTTTTATTGAGGGAATACAGAAAGAGGAAGCACCTGTTGAGTTATGATAATACTGACACTTGTTTAATTCAGAGGTGAGTGAGGGATGTTTTCCTGTCAACATTCACTTGTAGTGGATTTTTTTACATGCTGGATGCCTGTGATGAAATATGTTGCATGTCACAGCTAATGTCGTAACTACAGCATTACCTCCAGCCGTGTGTAGTGTTATTCAGAGTTTGCATTGTTATCCACAGCCACCTGTATTGTTATCCACAGCTATAGGTGTTATCCACAGCTATGTGTATTGTTATCAACAGGTTAAGTATTATTATCCACAGTTATGTGTATTGTTATCCACAGCTATAAGTGTTATCCACAGTTATGTGTATTGTTATCCACAGCTATAAGTGTTATCCACAGTTATGTGTATTGTTATCCACAGCTGTAAGTGTTATCCACAGTGATTATCATTTTTTGATGAGGTTCAAATGATGCTATATAGAGACATACATATTTTCAGTGATTAAAGTATTCGTCAAATCCAAGTCTCATCAATTTGTACTCGGTGTTATACAGTTCTTCCCAATGCTTCATTTTGCAAGCCATGGAATTTCTGTCATGGAATTCTATGATTATCTTTGTTTTCCACTACACACAGGATTGGAAGGACCTAGGGCTTAATGGAAAGTATATTTTAAAGGGTTGTACATGTACAAGATAGTATGTACTGAGGTATGTGGCAGTTACATTGCACACTGAAGTATATAGATTGTCCGTTGAAACAGAACTCGGTCGTGTGGAACAGAATTGGTCCTAGGTTGAGTACTTAATTACCAGCGGAAGTGTTTTTGTTTCAGAGGAACCTTTCTTTGACCATGTAGTAAAATTGTTTATCAGTTCTGTGCAGTAAATCTTGCAACTTGTTTGTTAGTCAACCAGAACACAAAACAACCAGAACAAATGACAACCAGAACAAATGACAACCAGAACACAAAACAACCAAAAGAGATGACAACCAAGAGTACACAGGAAAATGCATGACAACCAGAACACAGGAAAACTATAATCACGACAGAAAACCTCATGACAACCAAAGGAATGCATGACAACTATGACCTCATTGTTCAGAACACTTGTAGCTACAACTGATTGTAAGTCAGATTTTAGGTAAGTGCAAGTTTGCACAAAACACCTTTATTGCTATAATAATTTTAGCTAACCAGATTCTCAAGTACACATTGAAGCAAGAGACTTCCACTTGTAGTGGATCCCTAAAATTTGACTTATAATCAAGTGTTCTGAGCAACATGGCCCAGGAGAACATGTGACACAGATGAAATCACCAATACCACAGATAAATACACAGATGTTAGTCAAGTGTTTCATTGTTGTCGATGACAATGATGCAAGGTTATCTGAATGTAGTATTTTGTCTGTTAATGTAACATTATTTCACTTATCTGCGATAGTGTGTGTACAGTTTAGTATATTTCATGTGAATTGTCCCTCTAAATACTATTAGTTGACATTTGAATTCCGAAAGTGCAAACAACATTAAAGATCTACATAGGTCATAGAAATATATATGTCATCTTTAAAACAATTATCTCCATTAAGGTGCTTTGGAATGTGTGGTCAGGTGACATTTATGATTGTCAACAACACATGGATACATAAATTACTGATGTAGATGCCAGATTTCACTAATGTTAGTCACTTTATTAATCTTTTAAATTATACACGTTGAACTATGTTGAGATTTATCCAAATGTGAAATCAAAACTGTATCCCTCTGTATGGCTTGGAGGAAAACAAACATTTCACTCAGCGGCAATTTGATTGTAAATAATTTTGACGTGAAATTTCCTGTACAGTTTTTGTACTGCCAAAGTTACTTGCCCCTGGCACTGACAGACTGACTCTGTCGCCTGATTGGATGACAGCTCTGGGACGACCCAGAGACCCACGACAGTGGCCCATTATGTTCATTCCGATGCAGCGGCTGTTTGATCCGAGATCTTCATCTCACCGTTGACAATTTCCTGCAATTACACCACTGCAGCGGATGTTCAAAGACAGCGCATGGTGAAATGCCGTGGATTCAATACTACGGTGGACGTACATGTCTGTCCAGTCGCCTACGACCTCAGTGACATATGGTCCAAACATTGATTGTAAATGTAGATAATCTGTATATTTTGTGATAGGACATTTACACATTTTCATGCATGAATGCACGAGAAATTCCTATTTCTAATCCCGATTGTTTGGCAAACATAGTAAATGTGTAACACCTTGACATGTTAAATGTTCATACAAAATATCTCTGTGTATGGTTTCTAGATCTATATATTGTAATAAATTATTAATCATTTTTTAAATATTTGGTATGGAAAGTAAATCAGTAGATTAGGAAACTAAAAAAAAATATCTGAATTTAAATACTGTGATGAGGTCATCGCAAATGGGTGAAATATTCCCGCAGCGACGTTAAACTCCATAATCACTCACTCACTGTGACGAGGAGAAGTACATGGAGAGCATAATCCAGTTACATTGTGCACAGTGACGGTGCATCAGCATCTAGTTACTAAAGGTTCTTATCCCATGATATGCAAACCATAATGAGATGACTGAAACACTATGCTAAAACTCTACAACATTCAGATGGCGGCTATTATATTTATCAAACGTACTTCACACTCTTTAAACAAACATCCATATTATTTACTAGTTCTTTTTTTCCCACTTACTTTCTGCATACATGTAAACATATGTTTTATCGATATTTCATGATTGCACACTCTTGTCATGGTACATAGTTACACCTTCGCATCATCGCGAGTTTGTCGTTATTCTCAGTAATGCCTCATCTGTATGATTTCATTACCACTAATGGAGGGCTGTCACTCAGAAGCCTCTACTGACTACCTGCCAATGTTTGACACAATGCCTCATATACATAACACCATCACCGCTCAGTAACAGGATTTGGCCTGGAAGGTCTGGCATTAGCACTGAACTATGTATAGCTGGTCTCAGACTATGTCTGCCTGACGAGTCATTAGGGAATCGCGGGATATACGTACGTTCTGTAAGTGTAAGGTACTGATTGTTTCCTTAAGATTTGAATGCATGGCAGGTATGAATGATTTAATTATGAATCTGTGGAATTTTAAATTTGTAAAAGAAATAAAATAGTTGAGATCAATACTAAGGTGTGGATACATAGTGCAGACTCGTCACAAATATCTGGAGTGTATGTACTGGAGTGTATGTACAAACCACACAAACCACACAAGCATAGAGTATTGCCTAGACAAACACTTCTCAGAGCACCAACACTTCATGAAGGAAGAGACAAGTTGAACATGGTATCATGCCCAGCAGCTAGTATACCACAGAAAGGTTTGTGACAAGTGACAGTTATTAAAGACAGCATTGTAATTGGAAGTGGTATGACTAACAACCATATGATAATCACCTGCCATAATTTGTCATTAAAGGACCACTACCCCATGACACACTCATACTTAAGACCTCAGAGATATGCTATACCTTGATGGGTCCTCTACGATATCTTAGTCTAAGACTTAGATGACTCTTGTTTTCTATCACCACATCCCTTTTCATAATGCCACCTTCTGATAATGCTACATTCTGATAATGCTACATTCTGATAATGCTACATTCTGATAATGCTACCTTCAGATAATGCTACCTTCAGATAATGCCACCTTCTGATAATGCCACCTTCTGATAATGCTACCCTCTGATAATGCCACCTTCTGATAATGCCACCTTCTGATAATGCTACCTCAACTTCTTTTTAATACTACGATACCTGAATATGAAATCTGACATGTTATAAGAAGATCTCGGATGGCACATATGGAATATGCTACTACAGGATTAGTATTTATTAATGAAGATACCCTTTCTCAAATATGACCAATTCTGATTCCTTACATAAAATACCACCATTCTAAACCTTCATTGCGTATGTGAAAGATGTTAAGCAACAACTCATTCACTCACTCCATGACTACAAACATTTATGGCTTCGTGAAACACGGCCCATCACGACACGTGTCCAGTACAAGCTGTAGTCACGGAAGGTAATACGTGACCGCAACCGCAACGTTGCGAGGACTGAATCCATCTCCTGATGACGGAGCCCACCTACTTGACTGGGAGCGGCCTGGGGAGAGATGGCGTCCATATTGATTGATACAGTCTGGAAGAAATCCCATTTTAGTGGGTGTTTATGACTTTAGTGGTGTCTCTTACTGTTTTGGGGACACTTGTGGGAAAACATATGAATGTGGATATATCGTTATCACATAATTATGATATAGTAGAAGAGTTTGGCCAGTGCCTGGCAACTCCCACTTCTCATCGTTCTAGAGGTTATACTGCTACTGATAATTAAAAAATACTACTAACATTAACACTACTGAAATGAAATGTTGCAGGTTTACTCCTGCCATAAGTGACAAGCCTGATATAAGTGAAAGAATCTTGAAAGCAGCTCTACCCAATTAAAAAATAAAAAATAAAAATAAACAAATGAAATGACTATTACTACTATAGCTAGACTACTTCTACTATAGTAGCTACTAATACCACTATAGCCACAATGAAATACTTTTAGCTGTATGTATGCCTTCTTGAAGACTTCTGAAGTGATCCTGTCTGTATGCCACAGTGTACTTCCTACATCCAGCAACACCACAGACATATAACTCTGTTGTGTTTTATGTAACATATCTAGTCTTAAAGTGGTGCTAGCTAAGCCTTAAAGTGGTGCTAGCTAAGCCTTAAAGTGGTGCTAGCTAAGCCTTTAAGTGGTGCTATCTAGTCTTAAAGTGGTGCTAGCTGGTCTTAAAGTGGTGCTAGCTAGTCTTATAGTGGTGCTAGCTAGTCTTAAAGTGGTGCTAGCTAGTCTTAAAGTGGTGCTATCTAGTGGTGCTATCTAGTCTTAAAGTGGTGCTAGCTAGTCTTAAAGTGGTGCTAGCTAGTCTTAAATTGGTGCTAGCTAGTCTTATAGTGGTGAAGCTAGTCTTAAAGTGGTGCTAGCTAGTCTTAAAGTGGTGAAGCTAGTCTTATAGTGGTGAAGCTAGTCTTAAAGTGGTGCTAGCTAGTCTTAAAGTGGAAGCTAGTCTTATAGTGGTGAAGCTAGTCTTAAAGTGGTGCTAGCTAGTCTTAAATTGGTGCTATCTAGTCTAAAAGTGGTGCTAGCTAGTCTTAAATTGGTGCTATCTAGTCTAAAAGTGGTGCTAGCTAGTCTTAAAGTGGTGCTAAATCTATTGACCACTGAATACCTGGCACCAAGTTAGCTATGTAACAAGATCTCAAAGCAAAACCTCGAAATACCACCGTCTAAATTAGAGCAATAAAATTTTTATGTTTCATTTTTATTGCTGTGTATTCTTTATGAACTAAACTTTTTGTCTGGAACCGTTTTTAAAACCATACAACAGTGTTCATTGCTTGGCAGATTCCTCAAATCTTGTGCTACTTCGAGGAGGTTGTAATTGAATTAGTTCTGGGCTCAGATGGTTGGAATACATTACTGTTTAATTGAATTGGTGAGTTTTGGAAAACACTCTAGAATGCAGTTACAAATTCATATTTTCTAAGGTTTACTGTAAATTTGTAATTCTTAATACTGTCTATTATATTATCAATCATATATGCCACTGAGCACAGATATTCAGCGCTATATGATTTAATTTTATGGTAGTAAATGCATTATATATAAGTATATTATTATTACTACTACTACTACTATTATTATTTGTAGTATTATAATTATTATTATTTATTTATATTTTAATTTTTTTTCCTTTTTAAATTTATTATTATTATGTTTTTTTATTATTTTTATTATTATTTTTTAAAAGATTTATTATTATTATTAATTAGTGATACTGGACATTTACAACCACGTTAGATGCAGTATTCATATTTACTGTTGTGTTTCAGACTACCATCAGCGACAGAAATGGGATATCTTACTTCTCTGTGGTATAATAGCTTTGTATCAAAGTTTTCAATTAATCCGAAGATGGCTGCGTGCTTCAAGGCCATTAATATACACACCGTCACCATGAGGAATTTACAGAGGTCATTGCCTTGACCTCAGAGTTTTTGCGAGGTTGCTATCTGATACCTGTATGTTGCCAGTGTCGTTGCTAGTGTCGCCATTAGCTGATAATGTTGCTGAGTATTGGACTCGGATGATTACAGCAAAATCCTGTTTGATACAGAAAGGTCAGATTGTCTAATACGGGCGCCAAGTTTTGAACAAAATTTGTAACTCCCTTGACAGGAGATTACCCGCGGGTTAGGTGTGGAATGTTACGTATGTAGCGGTCACTACACGTTTCAGGTCAATTCTAAATTGACACATACAGTTACACGGTATTTTACTTGATACAATTATTCATCAATATATTATTACCTATACAGTTTTTAAACCATGATTGCACACGTACGAGAGTGTTTATTTTCTTCAGAGGGTGAGAAAGATATCAGGCAGGAGTGGTGATAAGATGGAAATACATTGAGTAGATCATTGTGTCACCGTTCACTTGACGTTCATGGATATTAATTGAGAACTTAATTTTCTCTTTTCACATTCTTTTTGGATTGAGGTTTGAAAGGTATCCATGGAGCGTATTTGGTCCACTCGTACAATTCCACTCCTACAATGGTGTAATGGAGGATCATGCCGATCCTGGGATTCTAACCCAAGTTGCTGGATTGTGAGTCCAACGCTTTACCGACTGAGCCAAAGGGGGTAACCCTGCTGGGATTCAAACCCGAGTTGCCCGAGTCCAACGCTATACCAAATGAGCGAAAAGGGGTAACCCCACTGGCCGAGACCAGTAGCAGCATCTTATATCACACCCGGCTACAATGGTACAAACTCTGACAATCAGTGTCCTGGATCTACCAGACATATTTTAAGGACTCACAGCAATGTATCATCTGCAATTCGTCTTCAATGATGATCAAACTGTCCAATTCTATAACCATTCTTCCCACTAGGAACCATTTTTCATCTTCGTCATCATCGATGATACTTCATTGCAGCTTCGTCCTGAGCTAGGTCCCAAGTTTATGATTCGCAAGCAGGACATTAAAGATGTATAAGTTTGATATTGAATAAGTCTGAGATAGACTCTAATCACTGTTAGATTAGACAATACCCTACTGAGCTGGCAAAACACTGGCTTTGGCCTTTATTGCAAAACGTCAGTTCTCCTAATCAAGTGATCAGTCTTGGCTCTAAGGCCAACGTACCAGTGTCCACTTGTACAAAGTGATGGTAGCTCGAGAACAACAGCAGAGGCCAATGACTACTAGCAGATGAAGACTAATTCGCATCCTATGTTATTGATTCTTTGAGAAATTCAGGTTTTCTTCTGTGTTGGTCATTTCAGAAACCTTGATCGCAAATCGGCCTGTGAACTAAAGACAGTTAGGAGACAGTGACACCTCGAGCTATGTTCTCTTCGTGTAGGTGGTCCTGACAATCCTCTGTGCCTGGGTACTCTGATAATGACCAAACCAAGATGGCTCGCGGCGACAAATGGTGTGCCGCTATTGACGATGATGGTGCTGCTGGAACGATGCTATTGATGATGCTATTGACGACATGGCGTACCTTCCCGATGACGAAGAAGAAGAAGGTTATCGAGTGGATGAATCGCGGAAGCTCCTTACAGAGAACACTTATGGATGGGTCCAATTTTCTGAGAACATACTTTTTGAATATCTTGTATCCACTCATGTCTCCAGTCAGTGTCTGTCACTGCAGAGCTGTCATTATTACGTATCCATGGAAACTCGGGGGAAAAAATACTATCTGGAAGAAGATTTCCATGTACGCAAACTAAGCTGTAATTTCCGTTGCTGGGTGCTGTACCTGATGTAGTGACATTGAAATAAACTGATTGCTTTTTTTGTGCTTTGTGAGCACACATGACACGGCACAGCCTGTCATCATAATTAACGCGGGACAGACCAGAGATATTGTGGATGTGCTTGGATCTAGTTTATTGTCCACGGGTGATTATGTTGCTGTACCTATAAAATACCAATACAGCCTGAAGCAGACATCTGTATGAAAATGCCAATCTTGCCACACACTCGTTTCTTAACATTTCCCTACACAACCAATACTTATACCAACATATCCACACTTCTTGGACAAACCACTCCATATATATATATATATATATATATATATATATATATATTATTTAGTGTATATATAGTGGCTTTTCTGAATGGGTATATATATACCAACCCATTCAGAAAAGGCCACTATATTCCAGAAGCCCAGAGTTGAACCATTATCTACACCAGCCACAGATTTTATTACTAGTCATAATCTTCCCTTAATTAAGTGCAACCACAAGCTTCCAATTTTGGATTTCACTTTGGGGAATCGTTGCAGAAGTTGAGGTATTTCCTGACATATTGAAAATTCCATCACAACAACAAAGTTATGTGTTATGTCGGCACCTTTTTACGTGGTGATGTTTTCACTCAAATTTTAACAATATTTTAATTACATTACTGAAATTGGCAGCTCAATTTCCAATGTAGGACATGTTGACATTACAAACATGCACAGTGACACTGTTGAAACAGTAGAAAGCTGATATTATGACACACTGACACATGCTACTTGCACCATGAATGATTCGCATATAGCACTGGGCGTCTCGTCCTATCGTTTTTATAATAAATTGGTCATAAGTTGTAATCTTTCACCATTGCATACTTTATTCTATTGTATTCAAATTATTTATTCCATTTCACTAATCAGCATATAATTTTGTACTCAAACATATCCTTCAATTTTAATCAAACCTTTTTTTGTATGTTTTTCATGCTGCGTTTCATTTTTACCCATTCATATTGCATAATTAATTCATTCATCGTGGCGTATGGGTGAAAGATTCCCGCTGTGATGTAAAACAATAATTCACTCACTCACTTCGCATGTAGATATGACTGTTTCTCGTATCAGCAACTTTTATGGTAATATAAATATACTAAGGACACTTAAAAGGAACTGTGTTTGATTGTTAAGAAAATGTAGTTTGTAGCATTTCTATATATTAACTGGCAAATCATTTCTGTAGTGGGGGTATTTGACAGTTTGAATTGGTGGAAACTTTATAGTTCCTATGGGGCCCCACATATTTCTAGCAGCAATAAAGTCTCATCCTGTTGTACCTAATCGACCAACACGAGGATCGTAAAAATTAAAGATTAATTTTGTGGAAGCACAGTTCAAACAGGTGTATGTCTACGTGGAGGGTACAGTTATGTCGACAGTTGATGTGACAACGTCTGTAGGTGTTTATGACAACACTGACACATTCCACAATATTCCAAAATGTTACTCTAATGTTACTGTATAAATATTTCAATAAATATGTTAGGAAATATTTCTGAACTTCCAATGACATGCAAGGCATACATTACTACGTAGTATTACATAGTCACAATATAGTCAGTATATAATATAGTCGATATATAGATATGTTGTACAGTCAGTTACAACAGCAAGTTAATATTTGTTACATTTTCCTTACAATACTTTTATTAAAATGATGATATGTCAAGGAAACAATTAATTTGTAATGTAATAAATGTGGTAATATTAATAACATTGATAGAATTTCTATTATTAAATGCTTGATATCAATTATGTATAGAGATGTATTATTAAATGCTAGATATCAATTATGTAGAAGGATATTGAATCTCAGCCATCAATACAATATTATGGGAATGTTAATTATAAAATGTTGCAGTATGCCTTTGTAGCTATGGCAAATCTATAGTCTGTATACATCTTCGTGCTATCATGCCTGGTTCTACTTGAGACATTTCTGCTACTGATTATGATATAGACAATTATTTATGAAGAAATAGAATGTAGACCTTTAGATTTATTTTACACACACACACACACACACACACACACACACACACACACACACACACACACACACACACACACACTGTGAAGACTGGTTGTGTACAAATCATTCTCAACATCCTGAGGAATTCACTTAATGATTTACAAGTCAATGCTCATACTAAGTCCAGAAAAGAAAACATGAAAGTGTACATTGCAATATGTCGACATCCAGGTACAAACACAAAGCATAAAGAGTGCAACATCCAGGTACAAACACAAAGCATAAAGAGTGCGACATCCAGGTACAAACACAAAGCATAAAGAGTGCGACATCCAGGTACAAACACAAAGCATAAAGAGTGTGACATCCAGGTACAAACACAAAGTGTACATTGCAATATGTCGACATCCAGGTACAAACACAAAGCATAAAGAGGTCAACTCGGTCACTTTATGGTAATCATGTCAGTCGACAGATCAACCAATATCTGAAACTGCTGTGATTTACTTAGCCTGTTTAAGACATGGGATAAATACCTTCTGTTATGGACTTTAACACACCTGAGTATCATCTTGGATTTCTACTAACGAGGTGCAGACAGGTGTACAGGTGTAGTATTTACAGGTAGACAACAGTAGTTTGTATTATTGTTATCATGTTACAGGTCACCTGTATTTGTCTATGATAATTATTAATATACAGATGTCCAGCTAGAAATAATCCTATTTCATACACAAAACAAGACACATTGTTAAAATATTAAATATTAGAAGCAATTTTGAATATTTCAACTACTGAAAGGCAAATTTGTGATTGCATGCCTTTAATATTGAATAAATTTAATTAAAACGAACTTGTAAAGTTCACTATCATCAATTGAAAATATCATCATCTGTTAAAAAAAATCAGCTTTTGATCAATAAGTGAACTCTTGTTATATTATGTTCAATAGAAAATATAGAAAAACTTGGACACAAAAATATTATATGCTGGTAGTTTGGTCAGCCATAATTATCTATATTACGTATTCTATTATTAATACAGATAAATACCACTATTGTGATGAGTTATGCTCCTTCATGTTGTATGTCTTCCAATATTCAATTATTGCAATGCAGCATTATTGAAATAGTTATTGGAAATATTTTTTTTATCGCTGAGGTAAATATGGTTTTGCTCAATATTGAACACGCGAGAATGACAATAAATAGCCATGTAGTGAAAGCTGATAAAGAGTTCACTCACCAGTTAAATATCCCCCAAATGAGAATATTTGTCCTTAGTGATCCTGAGAGAATCCAGTCTACAGAGATTGCTATGAGAATACAGTCTACAGAGATTGCTATAGGAATACAGTCTACAGAGATTGCTATGAGAATCTGGTTTACAGTGATTGCTATAGGAATACAGTCTACAGTGATTGCTATGAGAATACAGTGTACAGTGATTGCTATGAGAATACAGTGTACAGTGATTGCTATGAGAATACAGTGTACAGTGATTGCTATGAGAATCTGGTTTAAAGTGATTGCTATGAAAATACAGACACAGTGATTGCTATGAGAATACAGTCTACAGTGATTGCTATGAGAATACAGTCTACAGAGATTGCTATGAGAATACAGTGTACAGTGATTGCTATGAGAATACAGTCTACAGAGATTGCTATGAGAATACAGTCTACAGAGATTGCTATGAGAATACAGTCTACAGAGATTGCTATTAGAATACAGTCTACACCTATCTTTGTGATAATCTAGTCTACATGGATTACCGTGGTAATCAGATATTACAGTGATTACTGAAAATATAGAATCTCATAGTATAGTAATTTTATAGTGTTATAGTGTAGTGTCATTGTGCAGTGTTACAATGTAGTGTCAGTGTGATATCATGTGTGGAATTACTAGTTTAGTGTCATAGTGGAATGGTAGTGTAGTGCCAGAGTTTAGTGTCACACACAGCTATAATTTGGTGAGAATGTTTAATAAGGAAACTATGTATATTGAACTCTACATATTAACCCAAACCTTTTAGTTAGCAGTACCTAAACACATCTGATACGACAACAATTGAATTAAGTGTGTTATTCCATGAGACTGGTGAAGGAAATTAGCCGATGGTACGAGGACTGGATCAACTGATCAGACTGTTGGTAAACACGGCACAGACAGACTGGGAGAGACATGTTGATCCGTACCCTATACAACGTGATATCTCCGGTTAGTGTACACAGACGTCTCTGAGCCATAGCACCTTTATATTGGAAATATTATGTACTGGCTTATTGCTGTACTCTTAACAGCTAGTAACTAGATTTCGTAATATGTGTTTGTATAATTTTCAATTTGTGTTTAAGTACCTACAGAGCAAGTGTACATTTAGAATTATAGTATTTCTGGATCTGACGTCAAAAATGGTAAAATTACGTTTGCTAAATATAATCAATACTCTATTACGTAGATTTAGAAATAAATATATATATATAGCTTAGAAAAAGTGCACATAAGTGTCACGCTGTATGAGTTTAATATTAAAGATAATGTTAACAATTAGTTTATCAAATCCTATATCCTGTTTACTTTCAGAAAGTCAGACTTGCCACAGCGCAATTAACATTGACTTCCTGTGAAATAACACGTACAGGTATGACTTCCTGTATCTGACTCCTCACTGATTATTACCAACAATCTGAGATCAAGTATTCACTGTCGCGACTGTCAACGCTTTTCCGACGTTCATGTCATTTTAATGTGCTTTCTGTTGAATCGTCCTAGCATATTAATTGCAAATGGAATGATTTCTGCAATATGTTATGGTTGATTGACTCTGGATTAACAAGCAATACCTGTAATATCTGCATCAATAGTGATGTATTGTAAGCAGGTGTACAATGTATTGATGTTTGGTTGGAAGTATCACTGGCATCCCAGGGCTAGAGCCACGTGTTCTCCGGTGGCCTTGATGGACGTGCACGTGCACATGCATTGTATTTGTAGGTATTGGTTGCTAGGTTGTCAGATGAGGAACACTGGTTTGTAATAGTGACTGGCGTATTCAGTGTAGTCTCCATTAGGTGATGGAAGGTGGTAGAATGAGTTGAGAGTGATTGGTGATTTCTGGGTGAGTTGGGTTAAAGTGGTTACAAACCTGAAGTAATCTTATAATTATTGTAATATATATTCAGTCAATAATAGAGAGAAGGATGAAGGAAATAAAGAGAGAGCGGGAAGGATGTGAGAAAGGGACAGGAAGAAAAAAAGGAAGATATTACAAGAGAAAATGGAGTTGGAGAGAAGCAGAAAGAGAAACAAAAAGAAAGAAAGAGAGATAGTAAGAGAGATAAGAATGATCACAGAAAGAGATACAGAAATCCGAAGAAGACATTTATTTTATATCAGTCTTCTCACACAAATACTCCTATTCGAAATATCTCCCTAGATCAGTTAAGCAAGTCTAGATTCCTTGAGAACAAGGTAAAGAATTACAGGGGCTCCTTTCATATAAATATAATACCAATCAATATCATTCATATATAAATTATTTACTTCCACCCTCTGATAGTCTAATTTTATACCATCACTAACACGTCATCAATCTGTACTTCAGACAAGTTTTTCAGTGTGGACATCTTCAGAGGTTGTCAATCCACTTCCAGGATACCCTCCAGTAAACTCCCTGTATACCTGCATAAGTACCTGGGGGCAAGGACACCAACATACACTTGCAAGTGGACTTGTATTGGTGTACTTGCGAGTCCTGTTCCTCTCTGCTGTGTCCTCCAGCTGTCCCGTTACCCAACAACATCAACATAGCACTGCTTGCGGTCTGGTTACATCACGCTGTAACATGTTATGCAATGACCCAGCAGAGCCCTCCTGACTGTGGGAGCTGATGGTACGAACACTCAACTATGACAATCAGCATGATCCCTGCAATAAGAGGATTAGTGCTGCAATGAACTGAGAGGAAAGCATCCTCGTAACACTTTCACACTCTGCTAATCTGCTGTCTTACCGTAGGATTGACCTACTGATTACAGTTACCAATAGCTCAGACTAATAGGATGCGATGTGAAAGGGGAGAGAGAGAGGGGGAGAGGGGGAGAGAGAGAAAGAGAGGGGGAGGGAGTGTCAGTAAGTATGGTGATGTGCAGTGTAGTGATCTACAGTAAAGGCATATTTTTTCAGAGAAAGAAACCGATCATCCCATCTGGTGGCATTATATAGTGGTGGCAATGCGGTTATCATCCTTGGTCTTGTCAGTACCAGCTGGTACTCGCAGGTTTACTGCAATATTCAGTGCTACGGATGTTGCGGATTTCCTCCTGCCCTAAACTGTGATATGTGAAAGAATCTTGAAAGCGGCACTAAACCCAAATTTAAAAAAATTAATACAATCAGACAAGGCTTCAAGGTTGGGAACAAACTTTTAGTACAATTTCATGCTCAACTCAGGTTTTTCACTAAAACCCAATAAACTGACAAGTCGTGACATACGTGAAAGGATCTTGAAAGCGACTCTAAACCCCAATTCAAACAAAAAAAATTAAAATAGCTCAGACTAAATGACCTGTACATTCTGTAACTACAGCATAGAGCTGTATCTGTTACTTGTAGTACTATAGAACATCTGTAAGTGAGAACCTTAGGGTAGTTACTGCATGTGGGGTATCTACTGTGAGTACCCGTTATTAGGCTAAATGACCCATACACTCTGTAGCTACAGCAGAAAGCTGGATCTGGTACTTGTAGCACTATAGCACATGGGGGCGGGTGGTAGCGCAGTGGTAGAACAGTTGGACCTTGGATCCAAAGGTTCCAGGTTCAAATCCCGCCCCGGGGGCCCGGCATCAATGTTCGCGAAAGTTACCTTTCTGACGCAATAT
>JAUTBT010051553.1:0-15809 GCA_032361225.1 Lepetodrilus schrolli | reverse complement strand
CTGTCCCTCTCTCTCCATGATCTCTCTCTCTCTCCCTTCTCTCTCTCTCTCTCTCTCTCTCTCTCTCTCTCTCTCTGTCCCTCTCTCTCCTTCTCTCTCTCTCTGTCCCTCTCTCTCTCTCTGTCCCTCTCTCTCTCTCTCTCTCTCTCATGTATGGTTATTAATGAGGCATTGTTTGTTAAATAGGGTTAGCTGTAGTAGCTGTATTTCATGTTGTATTTAATGGATGTTTAATCGTACGTATTAAAATGTAGTTTAAGATGTCATTGCAACTTAGAAAAAACATGTACATTGTGGAATAAAGAATTTTAACAAATGTTGACCTCAAAATTAATAACCTTTATATTTATTATCGGCCCCTGTACATAATAATCATAGTGCTACGAGAGTCATAATGTCACATAAACATATAGGAGTGATACTCGGTAGGTAGCTCTGTTAGAAATAAATGGATAGTGTACACTGTGGCTGAGACTGTGCTATTGCTAACAGGCATAACCTTACATGGCATGCATGGATGCAGTGTGTAAAACCAACCAACACAAATACAGAAGGAAGATACTCAACGCAAGCAAATCATTGTGAACAAATAATGTAAAAAATATATATGAAATATGTTTGAGCCTGAGATGATTGTGATTAAAATAATAATTTGATTTTTTCTTTTCTTTTTAAACATTACATTTTTTTTGTTTTTAATTTAAACATTACATTTTTTTCAGGAACACTATAAGTTCACAGTAGATCTACAGCGACCAAGCCACAACAACCAGTGCTAAAGTCAGCAAGCTATGGTGACAGCTAAAGTCAGTGAACTATGGTAACAGTGCTAAAGTCACCAAGTTATAGAGAGAGGGCTAAAGTCACAGAGCTATGATGGTTGAGCTCTGACAACTCACTTGGGACTGAGCATAGCACTGAATGTGTCTGTGTTGTACTCAGTCAGTGACTTAGTCACTTCCTCATCCGTGATAACGTGGAACACGTCCTCAACTGTTGCCGTGGCACCCTCTGCTGGGATAACTCTCTCCATCCCCGCACTGTTGCCAAGCAACATATATATCAGATTAAACATTAGTGCATGGCTTCTTGCCACAACATTTAATGTAAGATAAAATTTATCCCCATGGTCTACAATTTATTTATACATGAAGAAATTATTTGCCAGAAATATAAAAGTAGCATAATTGAAAACAGGTGAATTATGAGCCTCACTGCATTGATGCTAAATTCAAGGTCAAGGTATTTAACCACACTTCTCACAATGAAATGGCCAAAATAATGTTGAAATTTAACAAACCAAAGTCTATAAAAATATCAATCCGCTATGCATTTCTGACAATAGTTGACCTTCTATTTGCCATAGATTACCAAAGAGTGAGTGAATTATTGTTTTTACCTCACAGTGCGATCCAAATATCGTTGATTGATTCTGACTGACCTGGCAGTGAAGGGGTTAAAGCACATAGACACTGACCTTTGACCCTGTCTTTTCTGTGCCTTGTGTTCGTCGGTGGCATTAGGACTGTTGGGAGTCAGAGTCTGAACAACACGGTTTGGCAAACCTGAGATACCATCTTGTATATCGTCATTCTCCTCCATGTCATTTTCCTTGATATCATCTTCCTTGATATCATCTTCCTTGATCTTGATGTCATCTTCCTTGATGTCATCTTCCTTGATGTCATCTTTCTTGATGTCATCTTCTGTGTCACCTTCTGCAACGACATGGGAAGATCATGTTATACTAAAGTCTATCTGACGACGGCCTTCTGTCATTTTGTTTCTTTTAATAGTTTAGAGTTACTTTCAAGATTATTTCACTGTGTGTTGTTGTAACTTCTTTAGGTATGACATCACTGAAGATAGAACTACAGAGCTACAGTTCTCTTGGCCGACACTTGAACCACGACACCACAGACATAGTTTGGTACTGATGAACCAAGAATGATAATTTAACTGCCACGATACAGACATCTTGCCTAGGCCATGTGATCCAACTCCTAAACAGAGTCAGCGTAGATTGGAGTTCTAACCTTCCCTGGGGGAGATGCGATACAGACAGAAACATTGTTTCATGCTCGTGTCAAAAAACATCGATATCGGGTCCTCAGGACAGGTTTTAACTCGATCTTTGTCTACTTACTCCCAGGCACTAATGAAATGTATCCACCATTGACCATTGGGAGTGTGACCCTGTATGGATGTCAGATGACAAATTGACCTCGTATGTGTTTCAAGATATGTCACATGATAACACTGACTGATCATCTATGTAGGTTAGGTGAGAACACTGATGGTGGAGAGGTCAGATGATAACAATGACCCTGTACAGAGGTCAGATGAGAACACGGACTGACCCTGTATGGAGGTTTGATCGTCGGTGGACTGCGAGGACCGCTGGGCTCGGAGGGACTGCAGCAAGTCATCGTCGCTGTCGTCGCCCTCGCTGGGCATGGACAGGATGGATGTGTTGACGTCACACTCTAGACTCTGTCTGTGCAGGAAGCACTCGTCACACACACGCTCCTTCTTGCTGTAATACACCAGACCCCCGTTTCACAACGACATCCTAAATTTAGGAACTCCTAACGTTATGACCCAGTCTATCACCGCTAAGTTAGATGCCGATTTAAGAAGGGATAAGACTTGTGACGTCGTCGTGAAACACTTGTTACGAGGGGACAACACTTAGGACTGGTTTAGGGGCCAGGTTACCAACTATTTTTGAGTACGATTTCATACTCAACTCAAAGTTTTAAAATTTGAGCGTGAGCATGAAATCTTACTAAAAAATAAATCTTAATCTCTGGGCCAGGTCTCCAAGTTATCAAACTTTTTTCATCATATGAAATTTTATATGGGGACCTGTGAACAAAACTAGCATGAAATCTCACTTTAAATAGTTTTGTAACATCGGCGCCAGAATACACCTCGTACAGAAACAAGATACACCTTCCTGAAATACACCAGATACACCTTTACACTTGTATGGAATCATTGATACACGGCTGACAATGAGCAATTAAATTTCACAGCAATCAGTAATTTTCTGGCACCTTTAATGACAAAGGAAGCAAGGGCTACTTCCCTGACTGACCATCACTGATCAGTTGGGGCAGGTGTAGTCTGTACCTGCTGTGAGCGGTCATCACCCAGTGGTCAACACACTTCCAGCAGTAGATCTGACCACAGCTCCGACAATGGTGCTGGACAACGAAAATTAAGTCGTAAAAAAATAATTCATCAGAAATCATCATCATGTTCATAACAAAATTATGTCAGATATAGGGAGTTCTCCGATTGGTTGATATTTAAATGATATTACCGGGTAATAACAACAAAAAAAGAACAAGAAAAAAAATATGTTGGTTCTCCGTTTAGAGCCACTTTCAAGATTATTTCATTAATATCATGGCTTGCATGTTTGGTGTGTACATGCCCTGCTTGTTCTATGTCCAGGCATGGCAACAGACAATTGTGATTTCAGCAGAAAACAATACCGTGGTCTGGACCCCACACCACATCCAGTGGAAATAAAGACCCCTGGACAAATAAATCAGTGGATTTCTGTGGATCCCCAGAAAATTGCCATGCTTGTATACTGGATTTCCACTGGCTTTTGGTGCTAGCTAACTAGAATATCCTGCCACTGTTAGAACATGGATACCCCACTCTGACAGATCACACCCCGATTTCAACCAGTCCTGGCCTTACACTTTTAACCCTCTCCATGCTGAAGGCATCAGTGCCTGTGCCTAATCCAGCAGGGAGAGGGTTAATGCTGAGCATCAAGCAGGGGAACAACAAGTATTATCTTCAACATCTTTAGGTTGGGCTCAAACCACATACCTACAATCCTCCAAACGTGATTGTAACTGTGTAGCATGTATGAAGGACAATTTTCAAAACACTGTCCACGTGAAAAACTATTTCAAAGGTTTTGTGGAGAATGTGATGTGTGGAGGTTTGTAAACTTACCCTCCTGAGCCAGATGGAGAACTCGGAGCTACACTTGCGACAGTTGTCGGCCGTCTGGTTGTCCATCCATGTGTCCTTGGCCTGCACCTTCTGCTGGTGGGTCAGCTGATCAGTCCTCTGCCACAGCGTGTCCTTGTCTCTACAACACGGTATGGCAATGATTTCACTGCAATATGTTAATGGTGGGAGGGAAACCTGCAGCAATGATGAAGCAAGGGAGGTAACTGTACAGCAGGCATGAAGACATTAAACTCTTCTATGTAGAATAGTTCTCTACCGCAGGCACACACACACACATACACACAAGCACACACACACATACACAAGCACACACACACACAAGCACACACACATACACAAGCACACATACAAATGCACATACATACAAGCACACACATAAACACACACACATACACACACACATGCACACAAGCACACACACACAAAAAAGCACACACACAAAAGCACACACACCCACACACACATGCATGCATGCAAGCACGCACGCATGCACACATACATACACACACACGCACACATGATTTTCGTGGTAAATCTCATATTTTCACATTTTCTGTTGTCCAGTGGCAATACATAATTAACTATTACTTACACTCCCACTTTTCTGTAGTGGCATCAGGCTGTGTACCAGAATATTTGAGATTGGGTCTTTCACAGTGGATCCTGGTGAACTCATGTGTGTGTACATGCGTGCGTGTGTGCATGCGTCTGTTTATGCAGTCATGCATTGTGTGTGCGTGCATGTGTGTGTGAGGTCGCGAGTGTGTCATGTCTACCCCAGGAGGGCCAGGCATCCCTCACCGGAGTAGTTTCAAGAGCTGCCTCTTGAGCTGCTTCATGTCAGACTTCAGGAGGTCCACCTCCTCCTGCTTTTCCCTCAGCTGACCTCCGACCCTAGCCTCCACACGTGACACCTCCGTCTGGACAGAGAATACAGGAAAAATAATATCCTCCCGAGGGGGTTGAGAAGGACCACAGAGTGCACACCGATCCATTGACCGGGGATAATAATATATATGGATTTGGCGCATGATAAGTAGCCATTATTATTAATGTTATTATCATAATAATAATATGAATATTATGAGCCTGGATAGGCAAACTATGGACACATGTGAGCTCAGAGAGGCCAGCAATGGACAGCCAACTATAGACACATGAGCTCAGATAGACCTAAAAAGCAGACATCACTCACCTCAATGTTCTGTTTCTGATCCTTCTCAGCTGCCAGTTCATTCTCAATCTGGAACAAGGGAAACAAGGCCACACTAATGATAATAATAATAGTAATACATGTACTACAAATACTACTAATAATGATAATGCTAATAATACAAATAAAATTAAAAATTAAAATAATAATAATAACAATCTAGACGTGCAAACACAGCTAGGAGCAACTAACTGAATTACAAACAGACAGATGTACACAATACAAACACATTGTAAGCCATCTCTCAAAGTAATGTGTATGTTGCATATTAACCCTTTCCCAGCTGGATTAAACACAGGCACTACTCTTTGGGTCATCCCCAGCATGGAGAGAGTTAAACAAATTAATTCTGAATTTCCCAACATAAATCTTGAGAATTTCTAAATGACATTCCTTTTTTTGAGATTGAGTGTTCTAGGTGTTCCACCGAGGTGTTCCACCGAGGTGTTCCACAGAGGTGTTCCTACCTGTTTGAGCTGCTCGCACAATATTTGGTTTTCTTCATTTGTTGATTCCAAATCCAAGCTCAGACTTTCCAGCTGCAAATTGAGATCATTTTATATTCACGATATACAGATGACCTGAATTGACCAGGAACATGAAATAAAATAAGAAAGAATGTAAGAAAGTGAACTGAAAACAGAAAACAAACAAAAAACAAACAAATAAAAATAAAAAATACGTTTATTAAAATGCCAGGGTCTACCTACTTCCTGTTTCTGTTTGTTCAGCTTATCTGTCTCAGCTGTTAGCGCTAACGCCATTTCCTGTTCTATGCGGACTATGACCGTTTCCTGTTGTTCTAGGCCTGCCCTCATCTCCATCACCTCATCATTCTGGCCGGTGTAGCTCTGAAACAGGAGTGATCGAATGAGTTAGGGTTTTATATCACAGCGGGCATCTTTCACCCATATGCGACTCCAAAACAGGAAGGACATGTGACCATGTAGCCGTGACAACAGTCACATGGTAGCTCTGAAACACACGACACAAAACATTCCAACAACATAGCAAATTACAAAGGAGAAGCGTTTTTAAAATATTATCAACCAAATGTTTGTTAAGAACATTCCCACATTATATGTATAACATTTCATCATTATTGTTTAAAAATCCATTAGATTAAAACATTTCAATAAAACACTTCAAAAATATTTTCCCAATGCAAAGATATTACCATGACATTGCCACGACATTATTTCTGACATAATCTTAGCACAACATTATTATAAATTATAACATAATCTGAACTACCACAACATTCAAGCAATGTTGGAAAGTGTTGTGTTACCTGTCCTAGCAACAGTGGGTTCTATTCCCCGGACACGGACCTGGAATTTCGATCTATTCCCTGGACCCGGACCCAATTTACAGCAATCTCATTGGCTCACATGGTTAGGGTTAGGCTTAAGAAAAATATTTTATTAATATTTGGGTGTCACGAGATATTTAGATTGCTGGGAATTGGGTCCGGGTCCAGTACGGTGAATAGACCGCAAGTCCGGTTCCGGTTCCGGAGAATAGATCTGATCTCAGATGTCTTACCTTGAGGGCTTCCTCATGCTGCATCTGCTCAGCACTGAGCTGGAACTGAAGGGCAGATAACTCCTGATTCAAAGACTCCACTTGTGTCTGCAGCACTGCCTGACCTTCTGACCCCTTCTCAAGCTCCATACACTGCTGGGACTTAAGCTCCATACACGTCTTCAGCTCTGACACACTCTGCTCCAATCTCACAACAGACGTCTGTAGATCATCACAAACTCTCTGCTTCTCTTCCGTCGACTTCTCGGATTCTACCAATGATCTTTGGAGTTTGTCTACCTTCTCTTCGACAGACACAATCTGGTCCAACAGAGTCTTTTTCTCATTCTCAAGACATGAACACTTCTCTTCGAGCATACGTTCAACAGACACAGACTTTTCTAGCTTGAATTCCAGACTTCCGATCAATTCATCCTTTTCAGACGCAGATTTTGACTTTCGGTTGTCAAGTTCCGTCAAGGATTTTTGAAGTCGCTCTTGTTCCAATGTCATCTCAGCATTTTCTTTCTCGACATTCTCCTTTGCCGACATTGTTTCTCGGTTTTCTGTCTCTAACAAAGTGAGTTTTGCCATGAGATCCTCGTGGTGGTTTTCCATTGTCTTCATTCTGGATCTCAGCTCCTCCTTCTCATCCTGTGACGTCTGCTTCAGAGTCTGTTCCTGTTCCAGGTCTGCAGACATTTGCTTCAGCTGAGATTCCTGATGCTGTGCGTCTGCTTCAGCCTCCTCCAACTCAGCCTTCAGCCGACTGGTCTCGGTCTCATGACCTTGAACTATGTCAGACATTTCTGTGTCCTTGACCTTCAACTCCGATTGTATGTCTGCTACTGACTGCTTCAGTATGGTTACCAACTCGTTGCTAATTTTGAGTTTCTTTTCCAATGTATTTTTAGATGCTTCTTCCTTTATCAAGGTTCTGTGGAGATCAGCAAGTTCAGTTTTCATTTTCTCCATACATGTTTTCAATTCAGTGACTTCATCATGTAAACTTTTATTGACTTTCTCCAAATCTATTTTCAGGTTCGTTACTTTGTCCAGATCTACCTTCAACTTTTTATTTTCGGACTCACAAGATTTCAATGTCACATCCTTTTCTGAAAGTTCTTTTTCCTTTAACTGCAAGACTTTTTCATTATGCTTGCTGTCTTTTTCTGTCATTTCTGCAGCCATTAAAAGTTTCTGGCTCGTAGATGCCATGTTAACTTTGAGATCACTAAGGTCATGGGTCAAGGTCACAACCTGTTCACGTAAAGTCACGTTATCAGTCTGTAGTCTGTCATGTTCTTGCTTCAAGTTTGCAAAGATTTCTTCCTTTTTAATAATGTCTTTTTTGAGATCACAACCTTTACCAAATTCTTCTTTCAGCAATCTCTCCTTTTCAGCTAGAGAACTTCTCAGGCCATCTTCAATCTGGCGCGATTCTCCCAGAGATCTCTCCAAAGCCAGGAACTTCTCTTCAAGACTCTGGAGTTGTGTCCCCTTGTTTGTGTCACCTGCCTGTAGGTGGCTGAGTTGACCTTCAAGGATGCTTCTCTCTCCTTCTATATCGGAAATCCTTGTTGACAATTTCTGGACATGTTGAGAAATGGCGGACATCATCTGAGTGACATTGGCTTCACTGTCACAGTCCTGAAAATAGTCAAAGAATAGAAAAATAATTAGAGAATAAGCCACTTGATACGAGTGATTACGGAAAATATGTCCCTCGTGAAATTAACTTTGAACATTAATTTCATGAGGGACATATTTTCCGAAATCACTCGTATCAAGTGGGTTATTCTAATTATTCAATATAATCATGTTAATTTAATAAAGTATTGAAAAATGCTGACAAACATTTTTTCGATAGGGCAACCCTAATGAGCTGTTGTGTATTAATCCACTTGTGACATCAAGGTTGTTCACTTCTTGTACGTATATTCTGATGGCAAAATATAGATTCTTTGAGTATGTCAATTAGAAGATAATAAGTGATGCCACTTAATTTTAATAATGCAAATAGTTTAATGCGTAACAAAAGCATACAAATGTATATCATTGCAAATAATTTCAAGTGAGTAAGAAATTTCAAAAGTTTGGTGTGCGTGGACAGCCAGCCGAAACAATGTCTGGGAAAACTTGCAGTCGAAAACGTGTACATTTCACCTAAGCTTGTTTTCACAATGAACAGATTGTAGCAATCTGTACATGTACAATTAAGTCTCTGTCGGCATTCACTATGCTAAGTCATTGACTTTAACTGACAATATGTGGCCATATGAGGGTGGCCAGGTTTCTTTACTAACAACAGCTTAGGTTACAGAACACAGCAGACGAGTGTAAAAGTGCATTATCATGAATTAGTTTGAATTAAAACCCACTTGTATTTAGCACTAATAGCAGTAAATTATTTACAAATTAAATTGTAACATATGTTTTGCATTTACATGTATAATAATTATCTCTTAGAACGATATGCGATAAAACGTATTTAAATACTGCATCACATGATTTTTGCGTTAATGAAATAGATTCGTTGAAGCCTTTACGCGTGGGAACTAGCTTGAAAGTAGTCCCGGTTTCAACCAATCAGTTTCGAGAAACACAAAAAGACATAATCAACACTATTGATTAACAAGTCATTATTACACAGTAGATATCCATCACACATATTGAATAATACATATTCTCATTGAGAGCATAGTCAATTATTTTGTATTTCAATATACACAAAAGGATTTCTCTTCTAATTTCTGAATAAAATAGCATATTGGAGTGAGTGAGATTGACTATGGAGGTTATCATAACTGGGATAATCTTTGACCCATCTTCAACTATACATATATTCCAAAGGAACATTTCAACATGACTGTTATTTGAGCTTTGAGCAGGCCTCATACATGGGACTATTATTATTATTATAATTATTATTATTAATATTCTACTATTACTGCTTACTAGCATCTTACAGAATGATGTCTCACCTCAGTCAAGTGACAGTTCTGCAAAGCAGACAGAACATCATTCTGCTGTTCTGCTAGACGAACTGACAAAGTTTTCAACTCGTTTGTTTTCGTCTGAACATCTGCTTCTATCGACTTCAGTGCTGACTCAGTCTCATGAAGTCTAAGGTCAAGGTCATGCTGAACAGTTTGCTGATATTGCTGGTTTTCCCCCGATGTTTTCCGCAAGTCGTCAAGACATTCAAGCAAGTGTTCCTTGTCATTGGACAATTTCTCGCAGTCACCTTCCAGTTTGGTCCTCGTGTTTTGAAGTTCCACGATTTCATTGTCCATAGCTTTCATCTTTCTTGAAATTTCTTCTTGAAATGAATTGACGTCTGCAATGAAATTGTCCATGTCTGATTGGCTGCCATCCACGTGATCAGCGTTTTGATTGGTTGCCAACATACTCAGCTGACTATAACAGTGATTCAGCATCTGGTTGTTATTCATGGATTTTGCATCGATTTCAGACATTTGAGAAGACAAACTTACAATTTCAGAATCTTTTAAAGCCAAAATGTCCTCATTTTTCTTCACCTCGGATTTTAACTTTTCAATTACAGAAGTCGTGGAATCTTCCACCTTTTTCAACTCATTCCTAATGTCACAATTATTCTTTTCAGCTTCTTTGAGCATCAAGGAGAGTCTTTCTTCCAATTCTGACTTGGCTTTCTCAACTGAGGTCAAATCCGTCGCATATTTTTCACATTTGGCTGTGAGCATGTCTCGACACGTCTGCAACTTGAAATTTTCTAGCTCGACCGCCTTCAACTGGGCGACCATCTCATGAAGTCTGTTCGCTGCCGTCAACTGACTGTTAGCCTCCGACGCCTTCCCGTCCATCTCTGTCTCCAGTTTAGTGAACAGCTCATGATTCTTCTCCTCGCTCATCTTCAACTTCCGCTCGACTGCCTTGATCTGTGAAGTCTTCTTTTTCTCCGAATCTGTCAGAACAGCGACTTCAGATTGCAAAGATTTAACTTGAATCTGGAGTTCTGACCTGTCATTCTCAATTTTTGAAACGTCTGCTTTTTGTTTTTCGTCAATGGCCGACATTTTGTCTCTCGATATCTCAACTTGTGATTTGACCTCTCTCAACCTTTCTTCTGCAGCCTGCTTCTGTTCTAAGAGAGCTTGGTGCTGATTGGTCAGATCTCTTTCCTTCATCTGCCATTCTTTTTCAGTGTTGGTGTTTTCAATGCACATTTTGTCATACCTGAAACAAAAGCAAAATTAGGTTTACAACAGCCAAAAACTACTTCGGATTTGTTTTTTTCTTCTTTATTTCTTCTTTTTAAATTGGAATTTCCAGCCACAATGATGGGACTATGTGAGTGAGACAAAATTAGCCCAGATTTCTTGAGAAAAAAATCAGAAAAGCTGAGTTTAACTTTAAAATTTGGTTTATATCAGAGTTCTGTTTCCTGAGATAGTGTTCAGTTAATAATTAGAATTTTCTTTTGAGAAATGCAAATTGCTGAGGAGTTAAAAACTCGGGCTGAAGTCATTTTAGTGACTTTTGTGAAATCGGCATAGGTTTAGTAGTTGTAAGACTAGAGAGTGAGTTGTCAGGACTAGGGAGTGATGTATGAGAATGAGGTACAAGAGACAGGTGCAGGAGAGTGAGGTACAAGAGAGAGGTGCAGAATGAGTTAATTATTGTTTTACGTCACAGGGGGAATCTTTCACCCATACGTGACGAGTGAGGTGCAGGAGAATGAGGTGCAGAGGAGTGACACGTGAAACACCTCCTCTCCAGCTGCAGGTGTCTGTCCTGCAGGTCGGTGTGCTGGTCCTGTATGTCCTGCAACTGCTCGTGCAGGACGCGCAACTCCCCTTGTGTCGACCACGCTGATTGGCTGACTTCCATCTTCTCCTGCTGCAACGAGTCCATCTGGTGGCAGAAACACTCGCGATTATCTCATGCCTGTATATTCTCCAGGGAGTGGAGAAGGAAATTGAGTGCACATTGATCTACTGACTGGGATAGTAGTGTAGCACACTGAGCATGCTTTAGAATGTGTGGACACGGTGTATAAATATCAATAACAGCCGATCATAATTATATAGAGATGCCGCAGCCCAATGTGAAACTGTTTATAGTGGAGAAGATAGAGAAGCCTGGAGACGGATGTACTACCACTACAGTACTCTGCTGTGGTGAATTGGGTGAACTACCCCAGACCCTGAAATTACAGAACCTTTTGAGTAAGATTTCATGCTCAAGCTCATATTTTATATGGGGATTTATGGAGAAAAAAAATTGAATTGAGCATTAAATCGTACTCGTAAGGTTTCGTATTCTTGGGGCAAGATCTCCTAAAGAGGACCTTGCAACAGCACAACAGTGTTTGGAACAGCTTTATTCCGCCATGATGTCCGAGACTAACTATGCCACCTCTATGCTACCACAGTACAGTGTTCCGAGTACTCTGGACAGACAGTTTTGTCACAGGAACGAAACCGCACACTGTCCAGAAACTGTGCACTTTGCTCTCGCTGGCAAGGTGGTACAGACAGCACAGGGATAGTACAGCGACGTCACACATCTGACATGTCTAAGGGCACTCATTGCCGCCATCTTGCTTGCACGAGACATGTGCGAGCCGTTCCCTGCACTCAGTACAGACAGGACAGCTAGCACAGTTGAAAGGAACGTCCCCTGGGACTGACTATGCCAACTGTCCTACGAGGACCCTAGTATACAGCTTGACTGTGTTTATTCTGCTGTCAGATATTAGATGCTACTACTTGATGATGACATTGATGACATATACCTGATCCATGAGCTGCGAGCGGACAGACTGGGATGCCTGGAGGTCAAGGGTCAACTTCTCCATCTCCCCCGAGTTATCCACACACAGCGGTGCCGAGATCAGACTGGACGAGTCCTGGAAACAAGTATGTCACACGTACTGGTCATTCTATTTAATTAATTTTTTTAATGAAGGAAGTGGAAGAAAATTGATCAAGGAAATAAACTGTTTGGGTGTGTGAATAGAAATTGGAACAATGTACAAAGAACAAATGGTAACCAGGAAAAAATGAATGATAATGATGATGGATAATAATAATAATAATAACAATAATAAATAAAAAAACACAATAACAATAACAACAATAATAATAATAAATAAAAAACAATAATATTAAGAATAATAATAATAATAGAGTAAGTGAGTGATTTACTGCTTACATTGCAGCAGGTATCATTCACCCATATACGGTGACAATATTGTGAATTATTGTTTTAAGTCATAGCAGGAATCTTTCAATTAATAATAATCATTTTAACATAGTATGGTGTGAGATGACAAAGGTGCCGACAATACTTTATTACATTATAAAGTGATTTGGCAAAATGCCAATGACATCATGTGCCCTTACTTTTAAACTCCCTTGTTAGTAATGACTACAAACACAGTGATGAGCTGGTCACATATATACAGTGCAATGTCACAGTGGCATGGCGTCATGTCTGGGGCAACACCCAGTTGATGGAACAGCCAGTTAACAGGCCCAGTTTATGTATTCGTAAACAGACGGTTGATATATATAATGTATTCAAGTATAGTTTTACCCTGAACTATCATAACGTTAAAGTACTTGGATGCAAGCAGCGTCCTTCATACTTTAATGTTTTTTTCTTGTTTTTTTTTAAATTAGGGTTTAGAGCCGCTTTCAAGATTCTTTCATTTATATCACGGATTATCAGTTTAGGGCAGGAGGAAACCTGCAACATCCGTAGCGCTGAATGTTGCAGTAAACATGCGAACACCGGCTGGTACTGACAAGACCAAGGATGATAACTGCATTGCCACTCTACAGACCGTACTTTAACTATACTAGTTCAAATCAAAACTATACTTTAATACACTGTATATAGAGGAAGACCGTACTGCATCCCTTAATGATAATAATAAAATAATATTATTATTATTATTATTATTATTGCTATTATTCATATTATTTTCATCTTATTATAATAATAATAATAATAATGGACATGTGTATTGCATCTTAGAGAAATTGTGAGATCAGGTAACAGGAAGTGGGCAGAGTCACGCACCTGCATGTTGATGCTGGTCATGCTGCCGATGCTGGAGCGTCTGCTGGGTGGGTTCCACGTCAAACTACCGCCTTGTTGCCTGAGGAATGTTCAAAAGCTCGATGTTAATGTAGCAACACCCTTCCTCTTCCATGTCAGTTCTATGTACGATATCATGTAGTACCTACTTTGTCACAGTTACATGGTACAATTACAAGTCTAAAAGTATTTCTCTTAGAATGTAAATATTGACAACTTCAACATTAGCATTCTGCTGCATATGCTTTACATCATATACTGGTATATATTCCCATATTCAATACATCTCTTTATCTACGATGGGACAGTTGGAAACAGAACACAGGAATCTTTCACTAAAACTTACCTTGCAAAAGATGGCCAAGCTGTGTCGAGGTCGTAACCTTTGGGTGAAAGGTCAAAGTGTATTTCGGTGAGGTCGTAGAGCATGTTGATAAGGTCAGAGGTCAAGGACTTCTGGAACCAGACGCTCTGAGGATGGTACCACTCCCTGAGAAGGATTAAATAATCTTTTTAATGACATAATCAACTCAGAAAAGTGTAGAAAAGTAGTGTAGTGTAGAGAATTGTATTGCAGCCTGAACGCAGCCCTGGTGTAACCTTGGAATACAGAGTGTATTGTGGAAACAGAACCGCTTGTGTTTTGTCATCTTCTAGAAGTTATCTCCCGACTGATCACTTAGCGGTCGTCTATTCGAGGAAGATTTGTATCTTCCAGATGAGCGCGATCTTCCAAAAGTCTTCAGAAGAACAAAATCTCACGGAGCTCAGAATGTGCTCTGGCCCTGAGATTATGAAACTATGTACTCACATGAACTCATACTCAAAAAGTTTCGTAATCTCGGGGCCTGATCTGCAAAGCATGCATATTTTACTATCTCTTCAAACAAACGACTCCAAAACTGCTTTACAGAGGGTTACAAACTATGTAAAACAATAGTAAGTGAAATTTGAGTTGCAATTTTGTCTTGAGAGTCATTTTGACTCCATAATAATTTTCGGGACTGCAACATTAACATTATCTTATTAAATAGTAAACGCACTATAATATACGATGTTGAAAGTTTCAATGGTCTCCATTGTGCTTGAGGAAGAACAATGTTTTCTGTACGTAAATGTCTAATTACACGCATATTAATTTCTGGACTTTGTCAACCGTTGTTGATATAATAAATTGTGATAATTAATATGGTTTTTTTTAGGTTTGACAATGTTGCATAAATACAGTAACCCACTCCGTACTCGAGATTACAGATTATCTTTTTCTTGGTAAAGCTCATGAATTACAACATTAATTTCACTGAGGAAGGATAATCTGTAATCCCTCGTAACTCTTGGGTTATTGTCTATAGCACTGACAGAGGAATAACTCACCAGTTAGAAATTAATAAGGGGGTCTTTATAGGTCAAATGTTAATGGTGGTTAAATCTGTAATTTGCAGGGGGTCCGGTAGTTACCTTGCAGATTTTCAAATGGTCCTAGGACCCTCTTTAAATTTGAACACTGCTCACCCTATTTTGGAATGTTGCACACATTGTTGGACCGAGTCTGGGAGCCTCTGATGTACGAGAGAGAATCTCAGGAACGCTCGACCTTTACCCAGCGACGTCTTGTGCTGAATATAATAAACAATAATGAACCATTATTTTTCTATTATTTGCTGTTCAACAATATTCATAAAGCAAGATAATACCTTAAAAAAATAATACATGCATGTATAACATTATGGATGTGAATTTCCAATCTCATCTCGTGAGATATATCATAGTTGAGGAAAAGTTGAGATCTGATTATAATTAAATTGGTTCATTTGTGGTAGTGGTAGTAGTGGTAGTGGTAGTGGTAGTGGTAGTAGTGGTAGTGGTAGTGGTACTACTACTACTAACTACTACTAACTACTACTAACTAACTAACTAACTAACTAACTAACTAACTAACTAACTAACTAACTAACTAACTAACTAACTAACTAACTAA
>JAUTBT010051542.1:0-15810 GCA_032361225.1 Lepetodrilus schrolli | reverse complement strand
GCTTTACCCCTTTAATGCTGAGTGCCAAGCAGGGGAACAACAAGTACCATCTTTTAACGTCTTTTGGTATGACGCGATCGGGGATCGAACCCGCGACCTTCAGCACTCTCTGCCGACGCTCTAACCACTATGCCACGGAGACGGCTATCTTGAAGGTAAAAATGTCAATAGATGGGGAATGAGAACTGCAAGTGACTACAACTAATACTGTATACAACATGTTCTACTCACTGTATGAGTTTTCCTTCCTCGTCACGTCGCTGGGGCTTAAGGCCAAGCACCACATGGCAGATCTGTGCAGAAATAGTAAACATGACACATTTTATCGTTTTTTGATATGACGTGACTGGGGATCAAACCCGCGACCTTCCGCACTCTGGGCCAACGCTCTAACCATTACGCCACGGAGCCGGCATTTCTTAAATAGTTCCATGGTCTACAGAAAAAAACGGAAAAAAACCCCATTCTTATAGATTGCGAGAAGACACTTTTCGAAGGTGGATCTGACATCTGATTCTATCAAAAACATAACCTATGTTTTTTACAAACAATAAAATGCATATCTGTACATTTGTTGTACTAGTAATGCAGAATTTTGCATTCATTTATTCTAAATTTTATCATATTCGTACCATAATTTACTGCGTAAAACCTGCTACATCAAATTCCCCATAATATATTGTCAGATAGCACGCACTGGTGTGTAGCCTATGGCTTATAACTCTAAAACACGAGACATAGCCATGTGACATCAACTTGAGCATGAATCGCAATCGCTGATTGTCTTGCTTTGTCTTCATTTAAGGTTTGCATGGAAAAGACTGTTAATTTGTCAAATGTTAATTATTAGAAGTCTATATTAGTTCGTAGAAAGCAAGTTTTAACAGATCTTACTAGTCATTAGTCGAGAAAACACAGTATGGATTTTTGCAAGAAGCAAAAGAGACAAAGATATACTGCTCAACCTGTGCAAGTTAATCGTAGAATATTTGGGGTGAATTGAAGTGAAGTTAGTTATTTTTGTTTTTATTTTCATTTTAATTGAGTAAACCGTCAGATAGCCTGCAAGTACAACCAGATCTAAAGGGGAGTGAAGACATCCCAGTGAGTGACGCCCGGTCTAGTGACGTGCAATGACTAACAATGGCAGTACCTACCTGACTGAGTAGGTCTAGGAAGTCGTCTGTCAGGGCGTTGTTCACTGTCCATACTAAGTACTCCTCCTGGGTAATTTGGTCATCCTGTAGCCAATCAAATAGTAGCATGACAGTTACATGAAAGTTACAGGACACATGACAATTACATATGACAGACAACGTACTGACAATATGGCAGATATGTCCGACAAATTACACTGTACAGACATGGCACACATATCAAAATAAACTTGATACTGTACAGTAATAGACCAGCCAGAGTATCGGAGGCGCTCCCAGAGTTAAAAAAACAGAAGACATGGACAGTTCCATGACTACAAGGAGGGTGGTCTCTGAACGCAATGTTTTCTTGTAGCATATTCCTTGAAAAGATTTCCAAAAATTGCATTAAGCATTTTCATTGTTACAAGTTTAATAACAAGATACATTGACAGTTCTACACAGCTAAAAGAGTAAACATACAAAGTAGTTAGAACTGTCACGGTATATCTCAAGATAGTATACGTGGTGGTGACAAATAGATTACGTAGAATTTTTTTAGAAACCAGACGAGACGAGACATCAAAACAGGAAGAACAAATTATCCTTGCAAAAATATCACTATCTAGTCAAATTAAAATCTGCAGAACTTTTCCATATACTGAGGGAAAAGATTTACAAAGATCCTTAATAAGAATAGCTGCAGGAAGTAGAGTTTCGGAAGAAGAAAAGAAAAGAGTTCCAAGAAAAAAAGGCATTGCTCTGATCAAATAACTCATAGCAGTTTACCCTGCTTCTTAACTATGTTTAATACATATAGGCAGAGCATGTTAGGACCACAGATTAATACACCACAACTAGTATTTACAGGCTTCATTTACATTTCACATACAAATGTCACATTCTGTTTGTAAAATACATATAAAAATTGTTATCATGGCTATTGAAATCTATTATTTTCGTAATCACTGTTTACACAATATCTACACAACAAACAAGGTTAGAGAGCAGGCAAAAACAAATGTCTACCTTATCTGTGTCTAAACTTGACATAATCTCTATGGAAACAACTTCAGGGTCAAGGGCAGGCATATCTTCTGCTTCCTGCAAGAGTATAGTGTGATATAGAGAGGAGACGAGAGATGGGGAGGGAACTATGAAAATATGACAGCCTCTTACAGAGACCTACTTCTCCCAGTAATAGCTCAATATCATAATCTGTGGTGAACTCAATAACTGGTCAAGAAAACTTTGTGGCACTCAATGTGTTGCTGATAGATTATTATTTTTAATTTAATTTTTAATTTATTATTTTTAATATATTTAGAGCCACTTTCAAGATTCTTTCACTTATATCACGGCTTGACAGTTTAGGGCAGGAGGAAACCTGTATCACTGATTGTTGCAGTAAACCTGCGAGCATTGGCTGGTACTGACAAGACCAAGGATGATAACTGTATTGCCACTCTACAGACAGCACATCCTATCAATATCGCACCAGAAAGGTAACTTTCGTGAACATTGATGCAGGGCTGACCCTTATTGATAGCATTTGTGATCTCAAATGCATTTCGATCATAACCTGGTTTGAAGACCTTTGGATAGAGAGCAGAACATAAAATAAATTATTTTATTTGAGGTATATACAAATAGGTATATTTATGGGGGGAAATGAAAATCTATACTATATCAATTTCTTCAACGAATTGTCCGGAAAACGGACATTCTATACATTCACAGGAATACGTAAACGAGGATGAGTAGCGTTCTACGTCATTTGTTTATAATACCGTGATTTGTGCTCCCACCTCTATAAATCGTTACACATGAATCGTTAGATCACTAATACATATCATGAGTCAATAAGGCAACCGTCCTGCAGTATTACTCAGGCAGCGCGTGTCGCCAGTAGCAGAGCGTGTGTACTCTCCACTCGCAGGTGTGTCATCGGGCTGCAGGAAGCAGGCTATAAGACGTTGCCGGTAATGTTGATTCTCCGACAGCTCTGGTAGGTGTAACAACATGCACGTGTCACTGTGGTGGAGTGACTAACTAAAGTAGTAACAACGTGTAATCAGTATAATATGTTAGGTACCGTTTGTAACTTGAGTTCATAACATGATTAGATGACGGACATTTCTTATAAAATCAATGTGTTGTCAGCGCGGTAAATGAGATAAATGACTTACAATAACAACAATAGTACGACGCTATGACGCTATGTTTGTCGCGAGAAGAAAACCCGCCGAGATTTCTACTCTACTCTTTTACTTTAAGTTATATGAGATATTCTGGCTTGTAAAATCCCAGATCGTAATAGATCTACATGCTTTTAAGAAAGCGAGCTTGCGAATATTCATGCAGAATATCTTTCAAACGCACGAGCCGAGGGCGGCCGCCGTGACATCACAGTGATCATGAGGTCATAACTTTTAACTACGGCCAGACCGGGGAGTACGACTTTTTCCAGGACACATATCAGCCAATTGAATCGCTAGAATCGTCGCATATTTTGGATAATGGCCAGTACAGGCCATTATTGATCGTTGAAGTAATTGAGCTATTTCTTTCCACTATAAGTGACATCACATGATTATAGTATATTATAGGCAATTTCAGATTATTGATTTTTGGCCATGTTACGAATCTAGTGGAGTTATGATTCACATGGGAATATAAATCAACGTGACCAAACATTTATTGATCATAACAAGAACGTGGTGGAGTTATTTATAGAAAGTTTAAAACTAGATAACTTAAATACATACAATCACGGGTTTGTTTACACAATTCATGGTCAAACGTATTTATACATGAAAGTATGTACATTTGATGTGTCTATACAAGTAACCAAATACATTTTCCGCATATCCCACTGGTTTCAATATTTTCATATTTTATTATTGTTTAATATGTAGCTTTATTGGTAGGAGTAGTCGTGAAAGGTTATATCGACCGTGTTCAATGATTAGAGTTATCCCCCTTAGTCAATTAGACTATAGAAATTTGAGATATTACAATACACTACCAACTGATTATTCGGATTTTACTGGTAATGTAAACTGCAATGAAATTTTACCTATCCTACAACGGTGAAAAGATATTTTCAGGTACAAAAACGATTATAGGTATATTAAATGCATGTACTTAGCATTTTTAACCTCAATTCGGTCCAAAACGACAACTTAATCTGTGATTGTTTAACTTTAATGTTAATGAGTTGGTATTTTACACAGTTTAAAATAATATTTCGGCGATGTCGCTACGATCTGTTTATAGTGGGAAGGAATACAAATCAACAATTATGTGTCACGGTAAGACAGTTAATCGCCATGGCAAGTACTGAATTATCTGTACACTGAAAACCATCCCTCCACACAGGTGAACAAAGTCTGTACTGCAGTGAATACAACGAACCCCGGACGACATTTTATGTGTTCTCTATTTACCAACAGTGTATTGAAACGTTCAATATATTTCCACTGTATATTTTCTGAACCTATACTAACGGGGAAATAGTGCATAATCATTGCTAGTTCAAGATTGATATAGTGTGTATACAATTCAAAAGCATATAAACTAACTTTATGTGTTCCTTTAAACTACGAAGAGCTTCCGGTTATGTAGTACAGCCATACATTTGCATTATCATGACATATAACCACAGCCAGGAAATTGCCCGTGGGCCGAGCCCGCTGTCTGATGACCTTGACATCCTGAAGAAGAACATTCGACCTTGATTGGACTTTGGACTGGGAGTTTCATCTGATCATCACACGGACAAAGATTCCAATATTCAGTAACTCGGGCAAATCATACCGACGCCAAGACCATTCTATAGCTCAGACATATTGAACCCTAATTGCTCTAACTATTTCCAAATTGTATGAATCATGAAATGAAAATATAGGCGCATGTTCACGATTAGCGGGATTCATAATATGAATCTTACTGCAAGAACTGGTATAGACTCGAGTCAGTGAACATGGGATTGTGTACAAGGAATGTTTTTAAAACGTAATTCGTCTGACGTGTGAATTATGCATGCATGCATAAAGAACACATGACGTGGGTGGTGGCCACGACGAAAACAGAACTCCCCAATGACGTTGTGGAAGATTCCTCATTAATTGTGTAGGTTGATCAGTTTCCCAGGACACTCGTTTGTGGCCACACTAAATAAGTAGGGCCTACTTCGCACAAAGTTAAGCCTACCAAACATTCTAATATTATTATTTTTATTTTATCTTCACGATTTTTATTTTGTTTTAAACCAAGCATAAAAATTTGAAATCGTTATGTTCAGTTGTTCATTTGGATTGAACACGGTCCAGCTTACACAAGAATGGCAACACAAGACATGGCGTATTCAGTTGGTAAGGAATGGGGATACAACGCACGGCGTCTATTTGATTACCGATAATCCCCTAGAGGCCATATAAGAAGGCCGACCTGGTCAGCCGTATGAGAGAGGTGTCATAGTGACCAGCTTGACCACTTGGTCACGATAACATCTCCACTGCAGGAATTGATCATGAATATAACATGAGGCGAGGAGAGGAGGGATCTCGTACATAGACATTCATCCGTACCTTTCACCTCAACACTTCTAACTAGTAATGGATTTTGACACGGCTTTGAACTTGCTAGTTGGAATTCAGCTAAAGGTTCTAATGAGATGAGTACTGACATTTATGACGGAACAATACAATATAGAAAATGCATGCCAAACGGTTTATATCTGGCGATATCTAGTCGTAAAGAGTACTAGTTCCAGTAGCTATTATACAATGTGTAATCCCTCTGAAGTCTTGATTAATCGCTTTGCTTTTACAGGATTATTGGATGGTTGTTGGTTCATGCGACTGTACCTGGAGTCCCCACATGCAATTTCCATCTGCACCATTAGCCTCCTGGGATGCTGGACATGAGTCTGTGTCGGGCAGCTGGTGTTCAGGTCCTCCAGGACTCATACTCTCCTCTCAGTCCCAGCCCATGGGGCACCAGCTACTCGTGCAAATTGAACTTGACACATTTCACACAGTCGCTCTTTGAGCCAAATGGGCAACGCCGCCGGACTTGTTAAAATAGTTTATTTTGAATGGAATACTCTGCTAATATTACATTATCACATGGAATGGAACCTCAATATGCCTCGCAGAGCACCTGCTTTCAGATCAAGTTGTTAGGGGCATTTTCTCTGAGATATTACTAGACACATTAAGAGAAGAAATGTGGTTTAATATATGTGATGATAAACACATATAGTGAATTTCCACCGGATGTCCTTTTAATATCAATGTTATCCTACAAGTTGATAAAAGTAACCTAAATCCGAGACGTTGCCGAGCATTTTGGTTACTTTTATCAACGAGTAGGATGGCATTGATATCAAAATATACGATTCTATGTATCACACAATATCATTCTCAATACCATAGTTGTTTACTGGTAAATATGTCTAACAAAAGTCTAATTATAACAATTACTACTATTCACAAGCAGTACTTTGAAAAATAATTGTGCATTTACATCTGAACAATTCATGTGTATTGCCACAGTACTGATGTTTATAACAATTATTGCCAATTATATTGATGAATTATATTTATTTTCTGTTAACCGACCTTTCATAATCTCCAATTATGATTATTTTTATATTGGACCCGACCGACTGACCAAAACAATGTTAGAAAAATCCATAAAACAGGGAATCAATCTTATACAATCATAGATTAAGTTGTCGTTTTGGACCGAATTGGAGTTAAACGTTCTAGGTACATGCACTTAGTACATGCATGCTAAGTACATACATATAATCGCTTTTGTATTTCAAAATATATTTTCACTGCTGTAGGATATGTAAAATTCCATTGCAGTTTACATTACCGGTAAAACCCGTTAGTAATATATCAATTTCTATAGTCTAATAGACTAAGGGGAAATAATTGAACACGGTCAAAATAACCTTTCACGACCATTGGTACCAATAAAGCTTGATGTACAATAAATATTAACCTGTATACTGCCAATGTTCGTGTCCACGAACGTCAACTATAATTGCACATAGATCATAAGTTGCATAAATATTAAAAACGGCGTTCATAAACATATATACCCATGCTAAATTGTATTCTCCGACAATCTTATAGAACCTTTCGATTTCGATTACATTGTTATTAATAATTCATTTTAAAAAGATATGGACAAAAAAAATTGGGGGTCCTTTGGATAATTTTCACGATCTACACGTAAATATAATATATAAAAAAAAACATAAATCATTTGGCATGCTTAGATAGGCGATAGAAACACGTATATAGCCCTGTAAACTATTCAAAAGAAATATTAACATTTTTCACCATAACATGATTTTGTAATTTGATGTAAACTATTCAAAAGAAATATTAACATTTTTCACCATAAAATGATTTTGTAATTTGATGTTCGTGTACACGAACATTGTCATGCTTATCATGTTTTCATTTACATATTTGTGTAAACATGAAATATTGTTCAAATGAGACTAAAAAGACAGATAGTACTCTGGCAATCATTCATTATGTTAACGAGTGTAGTAGTGCTTCTGGAGGGGCCCCACCCCAAGTATACAATGTACAAGTTTGGGAATTCGGAACTATGTTCTCCAGTTCTCCTATGTTAACGTATGCGCCTTGAAACATGAGGTTTTGAGTCGAACGGGAACCTTTCCTGAGTTCATTTCCTGTAGCACAGCGAATGTAGTGTATCCTAAACAGTGACACAGTGGTACGTAAACATTAACTGTAAGTTGCTGTACGTCATTGTGTTCTCTGAAGAGATTTGATGGCCGTATATTCATATAAAGGACTACGACACATTCCACTTGCTACACATTTGGTTGTAAGCCTGTACGGTTTGGTTATACACTCTGGAGACGTTTGCCTTCCTTCTGGCCATGTACCCGGGCAAAGGAGCCAATGCTCCAAAGTAAGCGGCAGGTTCTCGTGTGGTCATCAAAATTACGGATGTGATTGAAGCACATTCAGCACATCACGCCATCATGACTGTTGCAACGTCTTTACGATCCAAGGTTTGATGAAAGATCTGGCAAACAGGGACATATTGGTGCAACAGTAACCATACGAGAAGATCATATAGGGCGCTGGAAAGTCAGTGATCGAGACTAAGCTTTGAAAAAACACAGAGGGGTTCCCATGACTACACAAGTGATGGCCCTTATTTTGTTGCCAAATGGAATAACAACCTTATCGTTTCAATAGCCAGTAATTGGTAACACCACCAATCACTGTAGTTATGGTGCAAAGGCAATGCGTGGACTGGGCCAACAAGAAGGAAAGCAACCAACGCTATGTTCTTCTTACAATATAGACATTGGCTGCGTCGACCTGTATGATATGGTTGTGTGGAACTTACCATCCTACAATTTCCGACGAGAAATGGTAATTGCTCCCGAGTATGCCATAAACGTTGTTTGTTGTCACGGCATGGAGCTTGTTTTGTGCTTTGGATGAAACCAACGAAGATGTGTATGATTTGTGCACGTGAGATTGCACTGTGATCGTGGGAAGACTTGCTTTCACTTGACACATCACTGAATTCTCATAAATTGCATGACCGGTAGGATTAAGGTTCAAACCTAATAACATATAAAATATGAAATATTTTCCGATGTGTTCATTAATTAGGGAACAAAAATCACATAACATAATAGACTGGAAGCCAGGTGAGATTTAATTGTTGCGAGAGTTCCAAAAGGTTTGAAGTGCTTGCGGGGTAGAGGGACCCTAACTAACCACAGAAATTCAATTCTTAGGTAAATCTATTATGGGATAAAAATGGGGGTACTACTTAAATACACGAAAAGAATTACGTTTTTTAAATTATTATTACATTTCGGTAATCCAGACTTCAGGTCGGCTGTAATGTGTTTTTAATCGCTGATTTATTATTTATTATCCATTCACTATAACTGGTGAAATTAAGTTTATTTAGTGTTAACTACCCAAACTTCAAATGAAACCTTAAGTTGCCCACGAATGTCAGAGTGCCATCATCCAGATTTGTGATCTAGAAGGTCCGCTCTACCAAAATGAGCAATAAAAAAACTTTAGACTCCAAAACCTGGTTCACCCCTACTTCTGCTGGATTAATTAATGATAATTTCTGTTATTATTTTGTTATGTTTAATGTATGATTGCCATGGAAATAAAGCCTGGTGACTAGAATGTGGACCTGTCCTGTTTCTTTCTTTTCAGGGTACACATGCAATAGTACCACGTGACTCCATCTCACAGCCACATTCCATCTCACAGTCACATTCCCACAGCCACATTACTACAGCACGATGACACTACGAAGAACATGTAACGTATTAACCTTCCTACTGTAGGGACCGCACTACGAACCCGCCCACTGACCGCAATATGTTCCATTTCATCTTGTAAAGCTCGCATTTAGCCCCCAAATATTCAGTATGATCCATCGTAGTTGTGCTCAGAATACCGACCAGTTGTGCTACTTACTTGTGCATGACAGATGAAGAAAAATCTATATTCCCCCATGCAAGTGCCATCATTCATATGCATTATCCTCTTGTAAGTGGACTTCCCTGGTCACGCTATACCATTTAATTATACCTGTGAGATACCAATAGCAAATTAAGCCATCAAGATCTCTCTAGCAAGAACGAATTCCTATTACGTCTGACAAGCTGGTAAATAATTCACTCGGACGTAGAATGTTTACATCGGTTATATTTACAGGAGAAAATTGTTGTACAGGCAATTAGCATATTTCTAATTCCCAATGTATAGATTTATTATCAACATCAATAGTTATGTGTGCATTTGGCTAAACTTCCATGATTGTAGGTGGTGCTGGTTTGAGACGAGATGGATGTTAATGCAATTACCTCCACAGTATAGAAAGCTAATACGATTAAATTTTCTTTGTTACCGATAACTTTAGAAAGGTCTATAATATACATAAGATATAAACCATTATTTTACACGTTTTAGCATGTGTGTGTGTGTGTGTGTTTGTGTGTTTGTTTGTGTGTATGTGTGTTGGTGTGTATATTGGTGTGTGTGTGTGTGTATGTGTGTGTGTGTGCGCTCGCGCGCGCGTTGGGGGGGGGGGGGAGGGTCATATCCGTATAGTTTCAATCGTGGACACAAGCCTACACCCATGGATTTGTATTATGGATTCTCTGCCCAATATAAACACATCGCCACGAAGTTACTTTCATACGGTTCTAAAACTATTTGTCATTACTCGAATACGGAAGAATTGTTTACTACAAATAAGCGACATCTTCTTATGTATGGACAAAATCATGGTTTACTACACTACATAAAACAATGCTTTCATCCGTTTTCTAACATGAAAAATGAGGGGAAAATGGCATTAAAATGTTCACTTTTCAATCCTGGAATGTGGCAGAAATAGCTTGGTTAGTTATTACTATTCAATCCACTGACGTCATGACGCAAAACACGTCAGTTTACCGAATAGTAGCTCTTTGCCATAGCAACGTAACAATTTCACAACGGTATGTGTTTTCATTGTGTGTTTCTAATATGATAGAATCTTGCCAACCTAATCTGGCTGTGACCACTGATCCCACAATCTTGCTTTCACTTCTCTACCCGGGGAGCAGATGTGCTGACTCAGAAATGATTGTTTCCTGGTTTGAACTATTCCAGGTATTTCTTCCCTCGGGAAATTAAAGTTCCACAACCTCAACTCGTAGAGTATGTTTTTGATAGCCTGATAATTAATCTAACATTTATAAGATGAATCCAATAGATCAGGGTAGAACAGGAAGCAGAATGTTTCTCCATTATATAGTCTTATATATTTACAGGGAGCAGTATGTATTTAGTACGAAAGTTTCAAACCTACGAGTGCATTAACCTAACTTTAGGACCCAGTTTATCACCTCGTAAGTAATATGTCGATTTAAGAAGGGATACTACTTGTGACGTCGTCGTGAAACACTTGTTACGAGGTGACTGGTTTAGGAGCTCCTAAATAGTTAGGAGGCCGTTGTGAAACAGGGGCCAGATGTCTTTATCCCGTGCTTGAGAGAGTTGTTTTAAAGTGGCAAGTTCATCTTTGCATGCAAAAGTAAATACTTCTTTCGAATTTTAATTTATTTGTATACATAGAGAATCTCCACCGAGTGTATTTTCATACCAATGCTATCCTAGAGCTACAAGTTGATAAAAGTAAGTAAAATCAGTGGGTGTATAATTGGGTCAGGGTCAGGGTTCATACGTTGTGAGTGCTTGAATAGAACGACAGGAGTAAAGACCGAGTGAATCAATATGTGAAAAATATTGAACTGCTTTCTCACCCATAATATATTGTCAACATGTTAAAAAAGACGAATACAGTATACATTTTTGTTAAATCATGGCACGCCAGCCGGAAATTATGTGCCCCAGATAATGATAGCATGGAGCATTATACGGCATATAAAACACGGCTGAAGACATATAAAGCCCAGTGAAAGTGGAACAATTTGGGACTACTTTCACATGAGATATGTTTTAAATATGTGTGCCTTGCGTGGGACTCGAACCCGCGACAACGGAATCACTCAAATCGAATGAATCCATATACGGTACCGACTGCGCGAACAAGGCTAACGATAAATCATGAATGCTTTTGCACCGAACAATCAGATTATTTTGAATTGGAAATTTAAATGCTTCTTTGTATATTACCACATTACTTGTCATAATTGTTGATTAAAGATAACTGGTGAAGTTTATTTTGATGTAAAATAAATATACATGCACTCTGGGAGGCTATACTATTTACTGTGCTATTTTCAAACACATAGTGGTGGTGGGTTTACTGTTTTGACAGTCGCCTTCCAGCTTAGCTGATTTCGGCAGACTGGTCCCTCCTTGTGACGCATGTGTCTCACAGCATAGAGCTGGAGAGCGTTGTTCAAACACATTTGCAGGGCTCTTATATCTAATATAAAGTATATACTAAACTCTTTTAGAAACACCCCACCTAGTTTTCTTACGTATATTTTTAACTTTACAATTTTTGGCAACATACCAATTCAAGCTTAATGTAAACATGTCAAACATATTTACAACAAACGGTTGGTGACGCTGCAGACCTGTCGCCTGTCAATCAAGAGGAGAACATTTCGTTCATCGATGTATGAACAAAATGTTTTGGGGTAAATTTGGACCGATCAGATTATCGGATGCACAGTATATTTATTTATTCGCAAGTGAAATCTGTAATAGTAAACTAATTAATGGCAATATGGCACTACACATTTAGATCATTCGGTAACATCACAATAATGACAGAATTGGTGAAATCAAATGAACTGGGGAGTTTCTACATTCTTTTAGTTCATTGCGATTGAACTTCATGAAGATTCGCCTGTCAGGTAGCATATCTGGTTGGCTGATTACAGAGATGATGTCCTCTGATGACTTTTCTACAATATCATGTCCTTCGCTTCCCTTAAAGTCCTCTTCCAGTTAAATTTCATTTTATTGTCAATGATAGTTTCTGAAGTATGCGTGATTACGTGGTATTATGGCCATGATCTGAAGTAGTGAGACACATGTTCATTACATTACTACGCATGGTTTAGTCATATTTCAGAATTATACCAAAGTACCTTCATCAAAACATGGCATGATACTGCGCCATGACCGCTGCAGTAGTGTAATGAAATAGTAGGAACATTGCTTGACGTTGACATTTTTTCACAAGCGGCCATCACCATAATTGAAATCTGCGAAGATGATATAAGAAGACAAATCAGCTATAATGAATATAAAAGAAAAGGTGTCCTCCGGAAAATTCTTCAAATGTTATAGATAATACATATTATTATTTCCAAGAGTATTATTCAGTTAAATATGTTAATAGAATTATTTGTATACATTGTATGTAGTGTTTGTTCATGCTATCTGATATTGTTGTGTCATATTTTGAAGTACATTTTTTTAAGGCATTAACATAGATTGCTGTACCATCAATATGTCCAATTAAATCACTGAACATGTATGATTTATTTCATATTACATCAGGCATATGTTTAAAAAGTAATACAGATGTATTTCGTGACCATTACGTTGATTGTGTTCTAAATACATTCATTTCCGAAGAAGACATATTTTGACAACAGCTTGTATGGTGATATTTAGAAAAGGTAGAAAAAGGCATTTTTTTTATCATTTATTTTGGACATAAACTTAGTACTATTGATCCTTTGACATCCAGGCATAATAACAAGTATGTTTTGGTCTATTTCATTCATATGAACCATTTCCAGAGAAGACAGTTATCTGACGGACAAGGTAGAACGGCTCCTGTTCGTATAATGTTAGGTAATTCTTTTTAGTAATGAATATACTGAGAGAGAACAAATGTGTGCAACATACAGGTATGATTGCAGTTAAAATAATATAATTCAGACCAACTTGTTGTTCAAATCTACTGAACAAAATCATGTCAAAATTAACAATTCCAGAGAAGACATTTTTGACGGACAACATTTCTTACATTTTCAGGATTTAATGAGTTTCAGATCGAAAACATTCTGTTTAATAATCACATAACCCTTCAAGCATTTAAAATCATGACTGCAAAACCCACTCAGATCAAAACCCACTCACATCAAAACCTACTCAGATCAAAACCCACTCACATCAAAACCTACTCAGATCAAAACCCACTCAGATCAACTCATTGTTTCTACTGGAGGCGTGAAGGTTTGGTGTAACACATGAGACACAGAAATGTAAAAAAGATGGTCGTTTTATGGTCATTTAATGAAAGTTTTACCATTTTTCATAAAATAATTTGGTACTGTAGTTTAATCAATCATAGTTGAGTTACAAATCAATGTTAAAGTGTAACGTGCAGCTGTACATAACTAATTTAATGCAATATTCCAAAAGGCCACACTGATTGTGAAACAACTCTCATCAGTCTAGTGCAGAAATGCATATACTTGGTTAGTTTTTGTCTCCATTTAGAGCAGTGTATGTCTATTAACCATCAATCTACGGCTCATCCAACACGTATTGGTTCCAATCGATATCAAATGTCAGTTCTCCTCAAAATACCCCTTCTACGGACTCCGGACAGAAATACCAATTGCTTTTCTTGCAGACAATATCTAATGGTAATCTCGGTTAAGAAATCCAATTATCGGTCACTTTCACTCGATAGCTACACCAGGAAATGCCTTCAATCAAGCCCAGGCCTTTTTTCAATGGATTACAATGACTTTCGCCGAATGTTTAGATTAAGTTGGCACCTCGCGTCCACCCAACACGTCTGAATGTAGCACCTGTACGGAAAGTGTCATGTAATAATTGTGTTCAGATTATTTAATTGTATGCCAAAATGTATGTCCTTTTAATAAAAGAAGATATTGACTATGTTCAATTAACCTCGCGGTTGTTATAGTACTACCTAGATATCCGTTTATTCCGGTTTTTAAGCATCGTATCACCCTAATCCCACGTACGTAGACTTGGCATAGTAGCCATACACATATGTATATGTTACAGTCAATGTCTAAAATCAGGCAATGTGTCAAATGTATTAAATTTCCAGTGAATTTCAATTCATTCAAACAATGTTTAACAAGCCTGCAATGACAAAAATTACTTCATTTATTTGACAGATTGACTGGCGTGAGTTTGATGAAAACAATTGAAGATTTAATGTGGATATTCACACAGGATTGTATACATTTATATATGTATTAACACAGAATTGTGTGAATACCTATAGAAATGTACACATTATCTTTCTTTTTTCCCCCAACAAACTCACGCCAGCCAATCTGTCAAATACGGGGAGTCATTTTATCATTTCAGGCATTTTCAAAATTGACTGAATGGAAAGAAAGTCACTGAAAGTTTCAAAGTTTTTACACATTGCCTGATTTTAGAGATTGACTGTAACATATATATATATAATGTAACATTTCCATACTGCAATGATAATTACTATAATTCTCAAAAAAATTGAAACATAAAAGAAAATGTATTATGGTAGTAAACATTTGGGATTAATAGTTTTCAAATAATTGGTTATAAAATACGTTATAGTATCTTTATTTGTTTTTCTACTAGCATGCGTTCCTTTAACTGCTTTAACTACCGGAAGATGTTGGCAATGTGCCGACGTAACGTTGTGATTATTTAAACACAGACATTTTATAGTTTAATGTACATAAACATTCCCTTTTCTATGTAATATGCACGTTAATGATCAATCGGTTCGAATATCTATCAGTTTATGTGTAATAACAATGCTCCAACCCTTAGAATTGTTCCAAGAATATCACAAGTATTGGTGGAAATTGGAATGTTGCAACATTATTTATCTAAATGTTGATATCATCTTCTACCATTATCTGTTGGAAATTATATATCTTGCAAAGGTCGGCTAAACAGGAAGTGTACAGTATCAATATAATTGAAGATTAATAAATACGCGAAGACAGTCCTGTGTGAAATAAATTTATGAAATCAAATTAACGATAGTTTAATGTTCATTAAACCATACACACACATACACACACACACATACTCACACACACACACACACACACACACACAAAGTACCTTTCATTATTTTCCATAATGCGTAGGAATTAAATGCGGCC
>JAUTBT010051531.1:0-15810 GCA_032361225.1 Lepetodrilus schrolli | reverse complement strand
GAAGTATTTAAGTTTGACATTAGATGATAAAGAGATTATTAACCTCGTGTCTTTAGATATCGTCTATATCCTGCACTAAAGGATAATCCCTCAGTGCAGAATATAGACGATATCTAAAGACACGAGGTTAATAATCTCTATTGATCTCAGATTGTGTGTAATCCCACCCCCATATCAGTCACGTTCCCAAATAGGGTTCCTTTATTTTGTGTGCTTAGTATAGGAATCCAGGGTCTGCAGGTCATGGCCACATTTACGAGATCGACCTCAGAGCCTTAAAATGTATGGAAAGGTACACCAAAACTTAGCTCAATCACTAAGTTTGAATACACCAAGAATTAGCTCATTTTCTTTAGTCAAGTACATGCATACACCAATGTTTGGCTTCATCCTATCAGTAGTTCTGGTGACGAGCTCAAAAGCAGGCTGCCATCACATTATTGCATTAAATAACTCTGACAATTTCAGCCGATCAGCTAAAGGTCTTGTAGATAATACTTGTAATGATAGACATACCCACAAAGTGATGCAGTAGTAGTATAGCCTACTTATCATTTACACTTTGAACGAGATGTAAATTTTCCAATAATAATTACATATAATACAGTGATAAAAGTAAATAGGGCTGTTTCATTATATGTTGAATTGCTATTAATAACTAAAATACTTCTAATACTTCTAAAACAAAATAACACAATTAGCACCTGTCCATATCTACAGATGCCACTGTTGTAATGCCAACAGTCCGGGTCTCCCGATCGACGAACAAACCTTGGCTTACCTGTACAAAACAGCGTAACTAAGGTAACCTAAAATCCAAATTTACAATGGTGTAGTCTACAGGCAAGGTTGAAGTTACGGATACCATAGAGTTATGCCATTTTGTACAGGCATGCCATTGTCAGCACTAAAGTTGATTACATTAAAATGGATACAACGTAAATACACAAACAAAGACAAAACAGCTGCATTACACTTGGTTTCTAAAATCTGTTGTTCCTACGACACTCTGCAATGCTAAAACATTTGTGTGTTAATTAGGAAGTCACAAGAGACAGCTAATACAAAATCCTAATTAAAATCTCTGGCGTAAGTTTCACATGGTACAAGCCATCTGGAGTGATGCAGTTGGAGATACATACAGTATTGACTCGTACTCCACACATTTCTAATCACTAGCATACGCTTTCTGTTAAAAGTGATAACAATCAATATGGGTTTACTTATTAAAAACCACAATAGTATAATCTTCGACACCATTAATAACACTTTGGCATGGAATCTCCTCCCTGGTCATGCAGCCCTACTGGAGTCGGCAGGTGTTTACTCTCGCATGAAGCATGAGGAACATCGAACTATCAGGGAAAGATTAACAAAACGTTCACATTCCTCAAACAGAACCAGTGCCAGGTTACTTTGATCCGGGATTCGTGTATACAGAACTTGACGGTCTACATTTTCATAGTGTACAATTCCTAAATGGTCAATACAAAAATCTCGTATTTTGGGGTACTGTTCCAAAGAACAATCGTAGCGCCACAAATCGTAACCTAGACAACGTTTTGCAGATTATAACTTATTGATGATACAATTGTTCTTACTTTTGCTATTTTCTGAATCATATTTTCATTGTGCCTATGCTTTTCAAGCCAGTTATGTAAATAGTCTGTAACTACTGCAGACACATACTGTTTGATACAGTCACAGGCCCAAACCAACAGTTCAACACAAGCACAAATACAGCACTGTAACTGTTCAAGTCATTATATACAACCAAAGGAAGTCACAATATACAAAATATACACGACGACAAATTTCATAAAAATATGCACTCTACTGGTTGACATTACATGGCTGTCGTGGTGATAGTATTCAATGTCAAAAACAAGAATGTGATGAATATAGATGTACCATTACCCATCACCAATAATAGGGGTGTAACTTGGTACATATTTAGGCAATGCATTATCTTGTTGAAAATAGTGTAATACATTTCGTGAAATTTGCTCTCAATTGCATCTAGAAAACAAATATATCTGTGTATGGATAAAATGTCATCTTCAAATCGAACCAATCCAGAGACCTTGCAGTACTATATATGTCTATATATTTATCATGTCAAACAGATGTAATGGATATACACAGCACATGTACAACTGCAAGTTTAAATATTGCACACTAACTTTGTTGGGTCAGCATACCAATAATTCATCATGTGACATGACATTTCTGTGCATGATTGTAAAATGGTTAATTGAAAAGTGATTCTATAACTATATACAAATGAGATGCTATAAATATACATGTAGAATGAGTTTCAAATACTAGAACATCATCGTTACTCTCTCCCTCTCACGCACACACGCACATGCATGCACGCACACACAATCCAACCAGTTGATCACAAAGATGTACAAGATTTCATTAAATTACTCATGATAATAACTGGTTGATAGAATATTGCATATTAAGTGAATATTTGATAATAAATGCGATTCAATACAGAATATAATTGATTCAACAAAAATACGTTTTCCCAAAAGAGAAATTTGAATTACTAAAAACTTCCAAATGTTTAAAATATTTCTATTGTTGGTTTTAAATATAATGACAAAACATACCGAAATAAATAAGAATTTCAGGTCAGTCTCTTTACTCTGGACTGTGATGACATCTAGTCGTGAGATCTTACAATCATCCAATACAGAAAACAAGGATATCGATGACTGTCCGTGTGTCCAGTTTCACAGGGAACACCCCATTTATGATTGTGGCTCTCCATCAAACCATCTCTCCCTGTAATACTGTCCTATACTGTCTCGCTTCCTGTCAGTCTCTGCCCAGTTGCCTGGTCCACGTCGATGGACGTCCTCAGGAATCACGGACATTGTTCACGGTCATAGACTGACCTGGTCATGGAATTCAATAGCGTATAGATAGTTTCAGAGACGTAAGTAAGTATATGGTGAGAGCATCAAGATATGAGTCTTTTATGTAGAACATTCGTCTGATGTGAGCAAATACTTCATTCCGTCTTTGGTTGATTTCTCACTCACTCAGAACAAACAGACTAATAGAGGTGAGCATCAGTGTTTCAATTGGCTACTGGTAGAGTGGGTGATACGATAAAGCTACAGTTTGTGGTTGCCTGGAAGAAACAACCCGTGTTTGCGGGGCAACCACCACCAGGTGTCTCTGTCGTCAACACTAGGGGCGCTGTACATCAAACGTGAGGCCGTTCCTCCCAGTCACATAGTCATAACTCCGTGAACCTCTGTCGATAGTGGAGAGTCAGAGGAGTGTCCTGCAGGTGGAAATGGACAGGTAAAAGTTGATTACGAAAAATTAGCAGGATTCCAAAGATTGGTGTGTCATTGGGCCCGTAAGTAGGTCAGGTCTATTTTTGAATTTCCCAGAATCTACAAAGTTCTGGTGATAGCCAAACACGAGTACTAGGCCTTGGGTTGATTAAACTCCAGATAAAAATCTTAATACGCCATTAATACAGATCGTGTACTTAAATTTCTGTTCGATTCTGAGATCGATAAACCGGATATTGGGCGCGTAAGTAGGCCAGGTATATTTTTAGAATTTCCAAGAATTACCCACAATCTACAGTACTAGGTCTTGGGTTGATACCAGATAAAATCATAAACATACGTAAACAAAACAACAGCCACGCACATGTCACTGTGTAGGTTATCACCAAAATCATTAAACTGGATATGTCTAAAAATAGAATTTGACACACTTATGCGTGCTATGAGTGCTATGAGTCAGATACTCCCATTAGGAAGATTGTGTGTATGTTAGTTTTAAATTGATGATTGGATCTACATTCATTACTAACATGATGGCTTGACAGTTTACAGCATTAAAAAAAAAACTGAAACACATGAACAAACCAATGAATGAATTTGCGATTTATGTTGCAGTGGGAAGAATATTTCACCCATATGCAAGACGATAGATGATAACTCCACTGTGACAGTACAGACAGCACATCCTAGAACTGGCACATTGGAAATGTAATTTTTCGGCGGGTTCCAAGTCAGGCCCATCGTCTCCGGTCTGACGACACACCACTATGCAATGCAGCAATGTGTCGATGCCTACAAATTGTTTTCAGGTGTCATCATCGGATATTATCACTATGGTCAACTCACTTTTGATCGCCATCTTGTCACAGAGACGAACTTCAACGTGTGATCTTTCCCAAGTAGTTCCTCATTACACAGAATATCAACCTGGAAACAGCAGAAAAACAGGTGAATGCAGCAGCAAGTTTGAACATATTCCTCTATCAAATAATCTAGCCTTGATGTCTTAACAATTGTAAATTAATGGTAAATGAAATTGGTGTTCTGGTAGATTTCCACAGGTTTTTAAAAATATATTCCCACAATTCTAGTAGGAAACATAGCTTTCAAATTTGGATGTGACTTTCTAGTGACTTTCAAAGACTGCTTTCGGTGTGACGAAGGTAAAATGTTTTAAGTGTCGTCAACTTTGGACGTCACATGTCAACAGCACTCACATCCTTGTACCGCTCCCGAGTGTGGTAGACTTTGAGTGCAATGAACTTCTTGAGGTGTGTGATGGTGGCTTGGGATGAGATGCGGATGTACTTGCGCTTGAGGTTTCTCATATGATTGCCGCGACACTCCAGACAGATGTTGACTTGCTCATCAGTCCGATGACAATCTTGCTCCTCCTCGGCTGCGATTGGCTTCTTCTCACCGTCGCCGGTGTTTCCCTCCGGAGCGCCACCTACTGGAAGGAGATGGTGACATTATTGATGAAACCACCTTTGAGTTCACAGAGAGTTCACAGAGAGCCATAATTTCTAAATGCTCAACAATGTTTCTTAATTTCAAGGTTAATATCATTTCATTGTCAGATTATTAATGAGCTACGATAATTACCTGGGGTAGAGTTTGGAGGACTTTTCCCTAGTTTCCTGAAGAAATCATGTTGTCTCTTCATTTCCTCTGAAATGGTAAACTAGCATTAATATATTGCTCAAGTTGACTTCCTTCCAAACCAATTCTACTTGTGCAACGAAATCTATGTTCATCTTGGGAAAAAGACAATCTACGCCTGATTCATGACATGATACATAACGAGCTTAACGAGCGAGTGAGCTTTAGGTCGCAGCAGGATAAATGAATGAATTAGTGCTTTACCTTGCAGCGGGAATATTTCACCCATACGCGACAACAATGTGGAATAGTTCGCCAATACACAACATTTTACATAGCATTACGACATCTGTTCATGGTGGAATGAGAGTTGTCAACACTACGATCCATGTTCACATCTTAGCCAGAGCTGATACAGACACAGTAATGATGATGACGACAAATAATAAACATAGACTAAGATTCGAGGTCTTGGTCTAATGAGCTCCCACTGCACTCCAGGTGATCATAGCCTCCTATACTATCAAAACGTTGGTAGAGCTCTAGTAAAACTTACTCTCCTGAAGATTTGGCACCAGTTTGTAGACAATGTCCTGCATGGTTCGGTCGAAGCTGCAGCAGATCATCAGATATGTTGAAACCAATACAAATCCTGCTAAATAACTCAAAATTAAACGCATACAATCACAGATTTTGATGGCACCAATTGATCAAATATGAGTAATAAATGCAAAGTATATTCAATATCAACACTTTTGTTCGCTCAAATGCATTCAATATTAATATGACAGAGGGAAATCCCTCACCACCGTCTCGATTCTTCTGTATTTTTTATGTTAGGAGCTAAAACACCATGTCAAGGTCACATGGTCGCCATTTTCGGAGGTCACGTTAATGCACGTATGTAGATTTCACTTTGTTTTGCATTTACGTACTTGCTATGCATTCATTGTATGTCTTGTTGCGAAACTTGTACATTGTACCATGCTCATTATAATTATGGCAGCTGTGATGGTTCATCCGCCATCTTGGTAGGAAATCAACATGCCTCGTTTTCAAAGGGGGAGAGCCTGTCACGTGACTCCACAGAAGTCATACGTCACACCTGGCTCTGAGTGACGCCGTGAAGATGATTTGTATTTATTGGATCGTTCCAATAAATTAAATTAAATATGAAAATATAAACATTTTGAAAACTAGTGGGAAATAAGGAATATGTAGCTGGGTGCCTAATATACTTGTGTTGACAAGTCAAAATTACATACTTTCAGGTAAAAATATGTTTTACCAAAAATACGTAAACAAAACCGTGATTGTATGCCTTGAAATACAGAAAGTAAAAAAAAAAGAATAGTTAAACACACCATAACCATTTATAGATAGAGTCTTGTCAATGACGCACATTGCCTGTTTACCTTTTTAGTAAATGTAAACAACACTATAATAACAATAGTCCATTTATACAACGCTTGACTCCATTTATACAGCGCTTGACTCCATTTATTTATACAGCGCTCGACTCCATTTATACAGCGCTCGACTCCATTTATACAGCGCTCGACTCCATTTATACAGCGCTTGACTCCATTTATACAGCGCTTGACTCCATTTACAGAGCGCTTGACTCCATTTATACAGCGCTCGACTCCATGCTAACACATGTACTCTGGTACAGTCAATCCCAGATAATCTCATACAAAAGGCATGAATTGTGACACAACTAACAATTTCACAATATTATTCATGTTTTCCAACACGTCACAAGATGCCATTTCTTTCTCCAAATACACAACATTATCTATGTTAACCGTCTCTCTGTTGGAGGGAACTGGAGATATCAGATATCCAGGGATGAGAATGGGATTTTTTTTTCAATGGAAACAGCCGGGATCCAGGTCTACAAGATCAACCCCAGAGTATCAAAATCTGCAGAAAATTCTCATCCCTGCATAGAGCATTAATGGTGATGAATCCAGCTGGGCAAGAATTAATGACATCGTGGGCGGGGATGCTGACCTGATGAAGTTGAGCGGGTAACTCTGATGGATGACGAGCTGGCAGTCGGGACATGTGTTGTTGTCCTCTAGGAAGCGCACCAGACAACTCTTGCAGACTGAAACCAGGCAGAAAATGATATCAGGAAAGTTACATTATCCACTTGTACCTTTAAAGCTACAACTCACGTTGGTAAAAAGAAAGCCAAAGTAACTGTTCTTTACTATGGTTAAACATAAATGTAGCAGTAGTATCTTGATTTATAATATATCCAAATCAACTAAGAACAAGTCTCTGGTTGTAGTATTTAATGTAACTACCACTACAGTAGACATAGTCTCAGAGGGTGAAAGTAAATAGCTTAAATATTAATTATATCGACTGGTATGATATTTATATGAAAGAAACCGCTGAATTTCTTAACCCTGTTCTCCAGTAATTTAGACTTAACTGCTCTATGGTGATACTTTCAATAGGAGTATTTGTGTGAGAACAACGTGACACAGACTACCACTACACTTGCAAGTGTCAGCAGTGGTCAGGTTTAATAAAACCATAAAAGTTGTCATAATATCCTTTAATATCAATTGTAAATTTCTCAGGACGACATGTTTCTCTTCAGACATTTATTATACAAGACATTCATTGTGTTCCCATCCAGATATCACATGTTATGTAATATTATAATATTATATTATTATGTACTTACGATGTATTATTTTAACATGTTGTGGTACCAGTGACAATACTCACACGTGTGGAGACATTCTGTGATGGTGGTGGCGTCTATGAGGTAACCCTTACACAGTCCACATGTGATGTGGTCATTGACTGTCCGTAGCCGGATCTTGCGTTCCATCATCTCGACTCCCATACTGCAAAACAAACAAAAAACACTGGAACACAAACCTTTTTATCTTTTTTGAATTGGGGTTTGGCCTTTTCAGTTTGGTTCGGCGAATACAGACCAGTATTTTTGGTATAGCGACCCTGAGTACCGGTCTCCAGCGCTACTTCAGATTACTGATTAGTGTGTCATGTCATGTGACATCCGGCTTCCATATTTTATACGATTTCCACCTGCACACCCCTCCCCTTTCTTCCATTCTATTCATGTGTGTCATTTTATAACATGCAATGATATCCGCGACATTAGAATAATGCAATTTTGTAAGGATACTGATTTAACGACATGGTGAAAAATACATGTACAACTCGAACTCATGTGTCTGTCGATAGAAATCTAATATGGAAGCCAGATGTTACATGATATGACACAAGGCTAATCAACGGAACTGTCCGAGGATGGCCGATTGCTGTTGTGATGTCATATACTGTTACAGTGTACACGATCTTCTTTAGCCCGTGGGTCCCCACAATACTATCTTAGGGTTAGGGTTATTCTAGGGTTAGGGTTAGGGATGTAGTAAGAAATATTTTATAAATAACAAAGATAATCGCGAACATTGAAGGACTTTGCTACTGAAGCGGCAGTAAAATATAACTAATAGAACTCGTGGACCGAGGCGTCCATAATAGTATCATATTTATTCAGTAAAATAGCATCAAACTCCTTACAGGGTTGCTATGGCATGCGAAGCGACAAGACTTTGACAAATGTGTTAGGCTTTCATGTGTTCCCCGGTAGCGCAGTCGGCTAGGCTCTCGGACACTGTAACTTGTCGCCCATGTGCAGGTTGGCGCAGGTTCGATTCCCGGTTGGAGCAAAATTTGCATTTCATTTCAAGAATATATGAAATTTGAGGATGGTATGTTTTCTCGATGCTAAAGATGGGAGAGGAAAACATTAAAAAAATGTGTTGTGGGCAGAAATCTTTCCCATGTATTTGTCACCATGTCGATAAATCAGCATCCTTACAAAATTACGTTATTTTAATGTTGTGGATATCATTGCATGTAATAAAATGACACACACGTGAATAGAATGAAATAAAAGACAGGGGGTGTGGAACTCATACCTATAGATTTACTACACAACTTGTAAAAAATATCCATCATTCGAATGAAATTGGACTCTGCTATTAAACTATGGTGAGCAAGATTTTGCTGCAGTTCTGTTACATCTGTAGTTAAAAAGTGCCCTGTGCTATCTATTATAGATTCTATATTCGTCACCGATCCAGCTCATAAACCGACGTCACTTAATAAAATACTATGTGAAAACAACCTTTTACTTCGAAAGTAAGCATGGAGACATGAAGTATAATGGTTAGTGAATCCAATCCTTCGTTCTGCCACGAGTATTAATGCCACACTATTTATGCCACACGTAGTGATTAACACAGTACATTGAGATCTGGAGCGTACTTTTGTTGATGCATACTACTGAAATCCTCTGTAGCTAAAGGGTACCATATAGTAGCAAAATAGTAAACGGGGCACTATTTAGCTACAGAGCTGCAGCTAAGCGAGATTGAGAGTGAGCTGAATTTATTTCCAAAATATCAATTTATAAAAATCTAGTAAACAGTTCATAGTTCTGAAATTAAAAAAAAGAAAATGCATACGATATCACTATTGGTAATAATTACCATTTACACACATTATAAGCGAAATATTACTTGAATCATACATAATGCTCATTCCTATCACGAAATTAGGGGACGGAGGCAAACAGGACAGGGGGCTAGAAACAATGGTTGTCAGACTTTAGATTCACGTAGATTGTTCATTCTATAACAATAAGCTCAGCTACCATGTGGAATATGGAGTATCACTGTTAACTTACAATGCGGCTTTTGCTAACAATCTCTCTACAACCCAGACATTTTGGGATATCCACAAATGTCAGACACATTTCTACATAAATCGTCCATGTTTAGCTGCTTTAGGCTGTGTATGAAGAGAAGATCACTGATTGGCTAAATCAGGATTCGCTTGACCAATAAAATGGTGTGTGCTGTCTACTCATATTTGCTGTGAAAGACACTTACAGCGTTTGTATTCTTTAAGTTTTATACGTTGTAGACATGTAAATTTAATATTACCAACAACAACAAAATAATAAAGATGAAAAAATAAATTATAAATGGATAGGTGTCAATGATAGAAACACATGATATAATATGCATATTTATTTTAATTGTCTTACACCACTGCTTCCGACACAAGCTTTAAAACTACCCCCTCTCTCTCTCTCTCTCTCTCTCTCTCTCTCTCTCTCTCTCTCTCTCTCTCTCTCTCTCTCTCTCTCTCTCTCTCTCTGATTGGTGAATATAGGCACTAATATTAATAATAATATATCTGTATTACTCCGGATGGCTGTCAAGCAAACTTGTAGCATTGAACACCGATGTGTACGGCGAAGTGTTCCTTACGTATATATGGAAACATAAATGGATACATATAATAAATAAAACATCATCCATACAAAATTAACACATAACTTAGTAACAAAACAATATTTCTTAAATTAAAATGTACATTTTATGTAGTGTAAAGTTTACAATAATTAGCTTAACCTTTAGTTATAGCTCTGAATTGAAACACAAATGGGAAAATAATTATACACACACAAAAATAAGTTAAAAAACCCCCACAAGCAACAACAATTTAACAACAACAAAAACATACACAAGTTCAACAATAACAATATTCTTAAACAGCTGTTAAAGTAGCGGTGATTGAATATTGGTGTCTTATTGATTACCTCCCTTGGAACGTCGTCTGCTAAAATATACGTTGACAACATCGAAGAAGCTTATTTTTTAGGTTTGTTATTGTAGCGTTTTTTCCCACACACAAAATAATGAAGGGAGTTAGAAACTTCCTCGAACATAACTGTTATTCTACACTACACTATACAGTTGAACCAACTGACTGCAAACCTAGATGAAAGAACGCCAGATTATTTCTTTAGTTTAACCGTTGGTTGTAATAACCTTTTCTTTACAATCTAAATCAGTACTGCTGTGTCATGAAAGTCACTCTACTTTTTGTCGATTATATGACTATAGTTTAACTTTTTCTAACTCCCATAATTCAGAATTATGTTAAAAGTCAACATTGTCAACTAAAATTTTATCAAAATGGTACCAGTTACTGAGTTAGGACGAAGCTTATGATTATCAATCAAGTTTTACTTTTAGACATGTTCAACAGTTCTATCCAAACTTAGTAACCCTAAGCAACTCACTGCGTAGATCTACATCATCATACGAACGAAGCACGGCGGGTTGAGTTGCTACAACAACATTAACAGCAATGGTTGCACTAGCGTCTTACTCTTTCCAAATGATGTAGATGACGTATCACATAAAATCGTCACACACAATGCACGAGCACGTACGGTCACATCATATGATATCTAATGTAATGCAATATAATGACATGTAAAAGAGCTTGGAATACTAACGAAGTAATGATGATTTGGCAAGTCTAGCTCAGCTGGATCTAATCTAGCTTGAGATTCCTCTATTCTTCCCTCCTGACCATGCTAATTAAGCTACATTTTACCGTAATGGGTCAATTCCCACTATCTATATTCTAAATTAAATAATAAACATTTAACTGCGTTAAAAAAAAGAAGTTAAAAATAATCGTTTGCATAGTAAACGAATTCCATATTTGTGTTATTCATGTTTGAATGGTCCTAGACTATTTCCCTCATATACTATAAATATGAAACTGAATATAGGAGGGCTAGCAATATACATTAATTGCAAGTTTCATCAAATGAATAAATTAGCGCGAAACAATATTTACAAATTGATCAAATCTACTCCCACTTCAATTGATATTTGCACACATTTATGCTATGTGTTTTCAAGGTTATGGTTGTAATTTTGAAGATATTCATTAGTGACAATTTCGTGTATAAACTATACAGTTAGGCCTACATGGAACTATATTTAGATCATTTGCATTTATCCAAAATAATATCTAACCTGTTATAGAAAATGGTATCCATGATGTCACTGACTGGTGGTACAACCATGAATAACGTGGGCGTGGGCGAAGAGGACCCATTATCCACCGCATTTCGTCGAATGAGCGTTACATTGGAACAGAACAGTCAGGTTTTACTGTCCAACCTGCAATCCATGAAAGAACTAGCCAGTGGAAGTCGAATCGCAGACTCAACAACATCACGCTTGACTATTAACAGAATAGACAAGGTATTAACAATCAAAATATCACCATTTGTAACTTTGGGTATGGAATGTCTGCTTCTTTAGGAGTAAGCTGCAGAGTGATAGTTAAAAAAAACCACACCACAAATTGAAATTACTCCAGGTACATTTACACTGTTGTTCAAGCTGAACTATTAACTAATGAATAACTAAATATTACCAAAGTGCATGAACGAGCATTTGTACTTATTATGTTAATTATATTTTATTCGTGCCCATGTCATTATTCCCTGGATCTATATTGAAATTCTACGACTGGAATGTAAATGTCACGGACTAAATCTCACAGGGTGTTGGAAAGTATCGTCGAATTCACTGTGGAGCAGAGGGTGCATTTCATATAAGGATATACAGGTGCATCTTCTGTATTTGATTTTCGAGGTGAAGTACTCATTTCATATAAAGATAAACCAGTGATAGGTGCGTCTTCTGTAGTGGTTGTCGAGGTGAAGTACTCATTTCAGATAAAGATTATTCCAGCGTAAGGTGCATCTTTTATAGGTGATTGTCGAGGTGAAGTACTTATTTCAGATAAAGATATACCAGTGAAAGGTGCATCTTTTATAGGTGGTTGTCGAGGTGAAGTGCTCATTTCTGAAACTCATGGACATTGACACAGTGAACCAGCACTTCAAAGCCGATATTTTCGTGCAGGCAAAATGGCAAGAACCAGCGTTCGATAAGATACCAGAAGAAGTGAGTACCAAGTTGGCCTTTCTTAATAGTTATTGATATGGCCCCCTATAAACAGATCATACAAAAACGAGGCTTTCCCCGCAAGCGCGAGCCGTGTGACGCTATGCAGTGTTGATGCGCTTCATGGCTCGTACTGTCCTTTCACAATTTCCCGAAATATGTCTATTTTAGGAAATGGTGAATTATGGCCATCACAAGAGATGAGGATCCCAATTTTACAGTAGAGATGACAATTTCATTTACTGTTTGTGATTTGAACACGATATTGACAATTCACAGCAGCGATGTAGGCGTACATAGTTGCATAGCAGCTGATGAGTAGGCCTATTAAACATTAAGACATATTATTAACAAAATTTAGTAGATTAGTCTAAAATTTCAAGTTTACACAAATATATTAATAACGTTACGTATTTACTAGATCTTGCACGAAAACCGTGGTCGCTGACCGTGGCGATTTTCGAGATTGAATAAATAAATAAATAATAATTCTTCACATTCAAAATATACTTTCCTACGCAGAGTATATGCTAATGAATGCAATATAACAGTGACATGATTGTCAGGTATTCAATACTTGGTACTTGTGTCAAAACGAATCGCAAATTTCCCATTGGAATCAGTGTTAAATCGGCGGTGACCTTGAGCGATGCATTATCAATTTGATATATAACGTTGACTACATTTAGTAATGGTTAAAAAAAACCCACAAAAATAGCCCACCGTGTCGTGTATATTTGTATTATTTCTTGCAGGAACTGCCGGAGTTTGACGTCGATAAATACTGGGAGCCAATGTTAACCATTCACAATGGCGACGACTTTAAGATAGACAGGCGCGCCTACCAAATCACCTACGAGAAAGGCTACCGTTATCCTGTTGTCGTCCTAATGTGGAGGGTCAAGGGCACATTTGCTGAAAATATGGAATTGGAACACTTTCCTTTCGATGTGCAGGTTATTTATGTTACTAGAGAACTCATTACAATCAACTCACTATATGATTATGGCCATACATGTGCATAGGCTTACCTTAGTTGCTATAGTACCCCTATATACATTGTAGCTTCGTTACGAAGTGACTTGGCTGACTTCCTGTATTGCCAGGACCTGACTGTTCAGATGGTGAGCGAGCGGCCGTACGAATCTACAGTGCTGCTGGAAGACCAGCACGGGCAGTGCGCGGTGAACGTGAACACCTTCCTGGACGCGCAGGAGTGGAACATCTACCACCACGTGGAGACGTTGCGGGACAAGACGACAATGGAGTACTCCAGCACGTCTCAACACCACATCCTGTACATCACCTGCAGGGTCAAGCGCAAAGTCGGATACTTCATGTGGAACATCGCACTGATAGTGGCAAGCGCATTCTACTTTAAACATTGAAAATTGTCAAATATGAAGTAGCCAATTACACCATGTTTCAAATAGCGAATGTTTCAAATTAGCTGGAGACACAGGATTATCAAAGTGCTACAGTGTCATGATTTTGGAGAGAAAAAGAAAATCCTAACAAAACATTGATTAATATGTTAGCGCACATTGGGCTTATGGTAACGTCATGAAGGTTTATGGCAGGCTGCTAATTCTATTTTCAACTTTGTATTTCAGTTGTTAATTACTCTTCAGACCTTCACAGTATTGGCTATTGAACCCAGCAATGGGGATCGTATTGCCTTGTCCATCACGCTGTTCTTGACAGCTGTCGCCTTCAAACTGGTGGTCAAGCAGAGTCTACCAACAATATCATACCTCACATACTTGGTACACTATTGAAGACATTGGTCATAAATCATAACATGTATGGAAAAATAGTATGCTTTACCGTGTTTGGCATGGTTTCTCCTATCCACAACCAACAACTCTAGAATTTCAATATCGTGGAATGAATAAAATGAGCGGATGACCCTGTGTGTGAGACCGGGGATATGGGTTTCTCCGTGGAGTCTGTGATATGCTAGAACTTACAGTATGGCCATAGTTATTTGATTCCCTGGTTTACGGATTTTTCTGTGAAATGTTTGGCTCGGGCGGTCGAAAATATAAATTGATATAATTTGATATTTTTGCCAGTCGGTCGGGTCCAATATAAAAATTATAATAATTAGAAATTATTAATGGTCAATTGACATAAAACAAATATAATTGATCAATATATTTATCAAGAATTATTAGAAATAAATAGCACACACTAATTGTTCAGATTTGAATGTCTAATTACTTTAAAAGAACTGCTTGTCAATAGCAGAAGTTGTTATATATTATTCGCCGGAATATAATTTTAAAAAACTTGTTTTTAAAGTGGGGAAAAAATCGGGTCAAAACCATGGAATCAAATAACTATCGGCTACTTGTTCATAGAACTATACTTGGTTTAAACATTGGCATGGACAATTTATAGGTAAATCAAATTAAGTTTATTGAGGGGCATAATAATTACGAAATAGAATCACCCCCGGAGACTATATTTCAAAATAAAACCACCGGCCGGCGGATTTATTTTTGGCCCCTCGAAATACATTCGCTCCCAATATAATGTGTTATATATAAGACGATTATTTATTTCTATCATATGCATATGTACTGTCTTTAATGGCGTCATCGAAATAAGAGAAATTTACTATATCCCAATATATTGGACAATTTTGGGAAGCAGTTCTCCAGCAGATAGACGGAATAGATTACTATAAATGTTGTAAACACATTTAAAGCGTCATTACACATGCTGGAGATTATACATAACCAGAATTTACTGGGGTTTGGGTCTGTTTTCGCTAAAATATAGATCAAACTAGGTTCTGACGCCCGTGTGAATTATGAATTGAATAAACCCACAAGAGGTCTATTTAAATGAACACGACTGTAGTATCCATCTAATTATACAACATTACATTCGAAGAATACACTTTAGTTCACACTGTAGGCGAGGTTGTATTTATTTATTTCGTTCGCAAATGAATCCAGCAGTGTGTGTGTGTGTGTGTGTGTGTGTGTGTGTGTGTGTGTGTGTGTGTGTGTGTGTGTGTGTGTGTGTGCGCGCGC
>JAUTBT010051520.1:0-15664 GCA_032361225.1 Lepetodrilus schrolli | reverse complement strand
TTTATCAGGAAGAATAGAATCAGTATTTCAATCAGATGGATGACATCTTTATCAGGAAGAATAGAATCAGTATTTCAATCAGATGGATGACATCTTTATCAGGAAGAATAGAATCAGTATTTCAGTCAGATGGTTGACAGCATATTGACAATCCAGAAACTAATTCCGTCATCGTCATCAACATCCTAGAAGTCACTTCTTTTTAATAATACGTTTGGAAGAAATACATGTAAACGAAAAAGCAAAACATCTATATTTATGTATCATAATTAAATATATTATATAGTTGAATGTTTCCGTTTAATTAAAGATTATTATTATTATTATTATCCTGTTACTTAGATATGATGCCACTCTGGTGGGGTGGAGGGTGATGCAGGACATGTATAATTATCTCCCGACTGATTGCTGTTTAGATTACACACGGGAACAACTCTGTTGTGAGAGGATAGCCAGACCTCTAGACTGAGTTAAGTAATTCCACCGGACGACAGTTCAAAGTAAATCAAGCATCTCTTGATCGAGGTCTAGAACCAATTGAAATTTTATAATGATGCAATTTGATGTACTCGCACTGGTTAAACATCAGGGTCAATGTTAGTCGTGTGCTCTATTCAACCCGCGGTCAGTGCCTATTGACATGAGAAACTGCAAATAATGAAAACGGCAGAAACAATCTACGGCACTACAAACTATTTAACAGTATTTAACTACAGCCAAGAACTTTTCTTAAACCAACCCTAAAGGTCATTATATACTAGGCGATCCTTATTACCGCAACAGTGTTGCTGCGATATTTGTTGCCTAGTGTATAGTGAAACATCGCTTGAGATCGCCTTTAAAATAAACATGTTCTTATCCGTATACGGTCTCATATAATGTATGGCAAAGTGTTGCGGAGACAAAAGTTGCCGCAAATTATGGAAACATTGTTGCGGCGATAAAATTCGCATAGTGGCCTTAACACAGAAGTCACAGGAGTGCACTAATTAAGTTTAGATGTGGGGTAGCTCCGTTACCCGTAGTGACAGGGAGATACGAGCATATTCCTTTTAACGAAATATATTGTTTTCCCTGCACTACCATGGTTGAAGACGAATTCCATGTTTTATTAAATTGTCACATTTATTGGCATATCTGAGTATTTTAGATATATGTAAACAAAAGGTGTCAAATTTTTATTTATTAATTTATAGGTTTCTAGCATTCCCATGGGTTGAAATACCAGGACTACTTTTGACAGTACACTCAACACTCAACACGATCGATAAAAACCGGAAGTTATTAGTTTAATTACATACAACAACAACAACAACAAAATAATACTATCGACTTGTTGCCTTAAATTTATTAGTATGTGATCAGTAAAAGGCATACAATCACGTATTTTTTTACATATTTTATGGTCAAACGTATTTCTACATTCAAGTATGTACATTTGATGTGTCTACACAAGTATAATGGGTAACGAGCTACATTTTCCGCATATCCCACGGTTTTTCAATATTTTCATGTTTCATTATATTTTAATATGTATGTTACGTAGCTATAATGGTACTAGTAGTCGTGAAAGGCTATTTTGACCACGCTCAATGATTAGAGTTATCCACCTTAATCTATTCGACTATAGGGAATTGAAATATTACAGTACATTATCAACTGATTATTCAGGTTTTACCGGAAATGTAAACTGCAATGGAATTTTCCCTATCCTACAGCGGTGAAAATATATTTGGAGGTACAAAAGCGATTATATAACTATGCTAATTGTATTTTACATTTTAAACTCCAATTCGTTCCAAAACGACAACTTAATATATGATTAGTATGCCTTTAATTGGACAATTGCAATGACCATAGGTTTCATAATCAGTGTTGGTCGGTTCTCTTGACCGTGTGTCGTACGCTTCAATTACCCTACGTAGGAAGGCCACTTTTTCCTTTCCCCTTGCCTTATCTAACGTAACCCTTCTTTAAACTATGGCGGTACCCAAAGAAAAAGAAAGTAGATTTTCGGTGGCTGAGGTTGTAAGTTACTGGAATTCCGGAGTTACATTCCATTTTTGAAAAAAAAGTTCTCGTTTCGAATAGATCAGTTCCAGGTCCCGATTTCTCGAAACAAACTTGAGTTTGAGATTTTGCTCAGCTGAGGTTTCTCACATTGACTCAGTGTTGTAACGAGAAAAGATCTCAGCTGGGTTTGAGCTGTTTTACTCAAGCAACATCACTAAATCATCTCAGCTGAGCAAAATCTAAAACTCAAGTTTGTTTCGAGAAATCGGGGCCTGATTGCAGATTTCGAAATACATTGTGATATGTTATACAAATCCGGTATACATATAAGAAGAAAAATTAAATTTTCTTCAGTTGAACATTTCCGGTAACACTTTCTATTTCCCTAGAGCCATCTTGGTTGATTAGCAGTGTGTGAAGAGACAGACGCTTCACAAGACTTCCGGCTGTGATATAACGTTGTTGTATTCAAATACCAGGTAGTCTGATGTAGGAGTATGCTATCTATATATATATTTGCTGGTGTAATTGTGGTACTACACGTAAACAACGTAGTAACTATTCATTTATACGTCATTACCGAACAGACAGCCATGCATACGAAAACATTTAATGGTTTCCATTAGGCTGGACTTGGTGCCGAGATATTTTAATACAGGCGATGTTAGGACCCAGTCTACAGGTGGTAGGCGATGTCATTAATCCCGCCGATCATTAAACTCTAGTTAATTATGTCTGGTTAAGTGAAATTCGCCCCATCATGTCCCCCACCCCCACTCACACCTCCACCTCCACCTCCACCATCAACATTATGGGGTTTTGATAATTATTGATGGGCCTAATACACTTGACTATGGCAGAACCAAGACAAATGTTTACAACAATATTGAAAGATATGTAACTCCCTTTATTACGGGTTATAGTTCAATGGTATGGTAACGGAGAGTTTACGCTATTAACAATTTGCTGTGCTGGCCTGGATTTCACGAAGATCTTACCGTAGTCCGGGCCTAAATCAGGGTGTACAGCATACTTTTACTATAGCAGGAAATAACGTAAACCTCTATTTAGGCACCGACTACGGTCCGACCCTTTTATAATGCAATATACCAAGACCATCCTTCATTAAAAATAATAAAACAATTCCTTTCATTGTTTGAAAGTCTTTATATTTCAATTGTATAATTAATACACAATTAAGAGCAAAATGTGTTAAATATACTATAAAAAATGGAAAGGTTAAAAATGCCGTTCATAATTATCACACTCTATAACCGGATGTTGAAATTCGCTGTAAACGCAGCGAGTTCTTAATGAGACCAGCGGCAGCGATCTCATCACACGGCGGTGGTATCGCCAGTAGGGCAATGGTGACATCACATTACGTCATAACACCATTCCATAGCGTATGCATCTACTTAAGTGCTGTATTCCGTGATGTCGTTCTGGTTCCGGCTCAATGACGAACACAGCGGTAATTACACCCACGCTAATTACTGTCTTAGAGTATCTTCCCTCATTTCCACGCCCACCAACTGTGGAAAGGCGGCATCAAAATGGCACGCAAATCTCCATTGGAGCATATTCAGGAAAGCCATATTTGGAACATCATAACGAAACATTACTATTCGTTTATCATATCCAGTTCGCACGTGCACTCGTGCACGTTCTTTGTAATGGTGGAATTATACTCTGCACATATTACAGAAAGCTAGCCATATATAGCTGGCCACCTTATACTTTCTGTATGTTCTCTGATTCTCAACGACATCTGCAAAACCAGGGGCGTAGCTTGGTTTAAATTAATGCGTAGGCCGAATCATCAATGCTAGGGGGTGTCTGGGGGTTGTCGGATGTGTCACTGTGTTTAAACTTTTGGAAAACGTGTAGGCTGCGGCCTACACGGCCTACAGGAAGCTACGCCCCTGAATACTACTTACTGTATCAGTACTTATAAGTCAACATATTTGTTAGTGAGATTTTGTTCAGGATATTCACCTTTAAATGTATGCGAGGAAAATATCAGCCATTTTAATGATGGCAGCTTGAACTCATGGGTCCGACATGGATACACACTCTTGCAACTTTGCAAACATACATTTCTCCCAAACATTATACACGTAGATGATGCTGAACTTTCCTTCATCATAGTCTGCTCTCTTGCAATGTTTACTACAGTTTAATAAAAGTGTGCAACCATTTTTCTTGCAATACCTAGTTACGTTTGATTAAAATAAAATTAGCTAAACGGTGTAATTAAATGACCCTAGAATGGTGACTGCTTTAACTAACAAAAAACCCTGACGAAATAATTACTGATATTTAGCTATTCATGGCGAAAACGTTTAAAACAGCAAGGCCAGTGAAGTAAAACAACGTACAGTAGAAACTTCTTGTTATTGTTAATAGAATGTATTAGATTGTAATTTGATTGTAGATGTACTTAACATTAAAAATAATATTTCATAGGAATCTCTTTCGTTATCTTATAACAACTTATTATATTAAATCTACGCTTTGTGCTCCTTTACGAACTCGTCTTCAAATAGTTTACTTCAAAAGACAGTATTGACGTGCATGAGATTCAACAAATGTACAATAGTTAAACTTTAAAGATTCATGAAATGTTCCCGCTGGCTTTTCTTCTCAAAAGGGATAACTCGTAAATATATCTAGCATATGACATGTTGCACTCTTGTGAGTCATTAGAAGTCTGTTTGAGGATGAGTGACGCTGAATCTACAGATCAGTGCGAGTTGGATCGGCAATGGCAAGGTCCGAGTCATAGAAACAACCATTTCTGTTTCTGTTACAGGAATTCTACCGCATATGCTGATATCACAGGCTCATGCGATTCCCAGAACTGATTCTATCAGAACAGGACGACGAAGAAGTGAACTAGCCTTTTAGATTCCTGGTAATGTTTTCGCATCAGGAATCAAGAAACCATAACGTTAAAGCTCTCACCAACAGTTAGTCGAAAATGATGATCAACTCCCCAGTTTCTAATGTGCAAACAGAATCGTATTAGAATTAAATATTGGTCGGTTTCTGCAACTCTGCCAAAACAAAATCATATTATGCAGCTTAACTTTTGTGATATACTACCTGATCACTATAGTATATATAATAACAAATCACAACCTCTTCTTCTGAAATCTGCTTTAATTATGATATACTTCTTGACTATTAATAATCCTTTTATTTTCCGTTTCACAATTTGCAATGCTTTTATTAAATAATGTTATCTATAATGTAATAGAGTCCTACTGTGACACTGGTCTCTACGAACGATTAACTGGACAGGGTCTGCACGATCTATAGTAGGGTCTGTGTGTCTTCACACTGATGTTAACAAGTCTTGTAGTGGTGCTACTTTATCAACTCAGATTAATACATTAGTACAAAAGACGCTGGGTTGATATTCTCTGTTGTAACAGGTAAATATCAAAACCATTGGAATCATGTAAATTAGTTCAATTTTCTTTTGTTGATTTTCACTCGTGTTGAAATTAATATGTGATACTAGTAATTATTTATCTTTTTCATTTGAAGTAATTGTAATCTATTACGACCACGTGGAACAATGACGTATGGCAAAGACGTATACACTGGACGTCAATATACCATAATTAGAGTTTGTAGTCATAATTACTTCCGGAAAGTTTTTACCAGAAGTGGGAAAATGAATATTTAAAAAAATGTTTTTGGAATTATTAAATTCTTACTTAAAGAGGCAAGATCATACTTGCATAGCGAATAATGGTCACTATCGGGGTTATTGCATATTCCGAAAGAAAAATCTTTCCCCGAAATGTGAGATCTTTTTCAGATTTGTTAGTCATCGAGAAATATATTTATTTCCTATCCAAAGACACGTAAGGCCGAGCCGGAAGTTGTGACGTCACAGGTGTCTGTGTACACAGATCCCCCTCACAGAAACCAAGATATGCATTCACATTGGTAGTGTTTATCCACCAGCTGGTTAAATTACCGAGTAAGAACAATAATTGTGATCACGATACATTATAACGTCTCTCTAGTTAATCTATCGACAAGTGGAGGTCGATCCGTGACAGAGAATAATATTGACAGCAGTGATTTTCTTTCTCTGTGTTTGACATGAGCTGTTGTCGTTGATCAATTGATCGACATATGCATAGTGAAAGAAACGACATCTTACCACTCCGAGTTTGGGTTTTTATCTGTTATAGGGCAGTACACATGGCCTAAACGATTCCATAAAACAGACCCGAAACAGGCCTATGCTGGGACTGCCTCGGACAGATTTTCTTCTCCGATGTCCGCGCGAACAGTCTATATTTAGAACAGGGTACTGTTGGGGAAAGACCTCATTTGCATAAGCGATACAGTGTCTTATAGTTCGGATAGATTTATTTTAATATTTTTTATTATATATTAATAGTATTTAGAAAAAAAAACAAGAAAAAAAAAACAAGAAAAAAAAGAAAAAAAAACATTAATATATATATATATATACTCTCGTAATATGAAAATCACAAAAATGAATCCAGATAATGAAGACATTAAAAATGCCGACGAGTGTTAACGGGAAGTTAATATTGATGTTATAGAGAGTCCAGACAACATGATAATAGGCCTAATATACACTTGTGTAGCGCCTAAATCCAGTTTAAAACTGCTCAAACGCACTTTTGAGTCTAGTAACACCGTACAGAACATGCCTGTATTTAACAGACTCCTGGCTATCGGTACGCAATGTCTTCTACTGAGAGGTATGGACAGAATCAAGGTTCGATGGATTACTCACGTAGAGAAACATGAATTAGAAAATATATCGAGTCTGTAATTTGTGTCCGTTAATTACTTGATTAAATTGTTTAAATTAAATTATGCCCTAACGTCTAGCTAACCTAGTGTATTCCAGTCATGTATTTTCTCTTTTCAAAACTGATTAATTTTCTGTTTTAATGACACGCCGGTCATGAAACCATTCGTATCGAGAGAGCTACATCATGAGACCCCACACTATGTACACGTCGTCCAGTGAATTAATTGAATTACAATACATAGAATAAACAACCTGAGTAAACTCTGACCAGAAATTATACTTATTATATTTAATATGGACGTTTCTAAGTCATTTGAACCGTCCTAGCGTATATATTTGGTTACGTTGTCGCTCGGTATATCTGGATGAACACGTGCCTTCTCATTGGAACCGGATGTATTTCTTGTAGGCAATCGGATTACATCACGTGGAAGAATGGATGAGCAAATGTAACGGTGTGATCTTTCTATGGACTTTGATGACGTAAAACAAGGAGTTATCAGAGAAGGGAGGGACTGATTACATAGCCGTTATCTGTAATCACGCCACTAGAATGTACGGCACTCCTTCGTCAGCCGTTGTGAGAGGAATGCTGGAAGGATGGATACAATGCTCGCGACAGCTTGTCTGATTTGGATCGCGCTGTGGAAAGCAAATGACTAGCCAAATAAAATCGCTAACTCTAGTATTTTCGAACATACTGCTGGTGTTGCATCTTTCTGATCATGATGACATGTACTTTCACTTGAGAGCTTCATGGCCATGTTCTGATGTCCTGGTAATAGTGGGAGGAGAACCCGCGACACCGATTTGTTACAGTAATATCCATGATCCACAGACATTTTACAGACATCGATATGATGCAGTCGCCAATCCAGTCTGAAGGAATGTAGGTAAACCCTGACCAATTCCGAGGTATATTGAACTTCCGCGTTGCATCACGATATAAGAACGTATTTGCCTGATTCCGTCGGTGTGAACCTGTCTATCGAGAACCAAGAATATGATTAAAACATAAACTTGACTATGATTATGGTTGACAGATCCCCTCACTGACTTTAAGCAATAAATAAATAAAAACCAAGTCATTTCCACGTTTATAATTGCAATTGATCGTCATGGCAACTACATCACGTCGGAACAGAATACTTTTGACGAATCCTTCTTTACGCTGCAGTTATGTTATTGTAGTATTGTCAGGCTCACCCGCCTAGTTTGTACCCATCCACATAGCATAAACAGCCAACAATGTCGAAGATCCTATTATGGATCTCTCCAGGATCCTAGTAGGACATCTATAGTCCTTGAGGTGTCCTGTGTAGGACACCCATTTATGTTGATGGGGCGACGTCTGAAAGTTTGATGTTCAGGGCCCAGTTGCATGACGCTCTTGTAGCGCTACAATAGTTGTAAGTCCAATTGTAGAGTCTTCTACAATTGGAATTGGGTTGCACGAAGCTCTTGTATGTTATTTGAACAATACAGCGTTACAACCATGTATGTTCCTACAACTATTGCAGCCTACAAGACCGTCATGCAATTGGACCCTGCACAGGAAACCACCAGGACACCCGATGCGCAGGCGTCCTACTAGGATCCTTAAGAGATCCGTAAGCATATCTTCGACCGATAATGGTATCCGTTGTATCATACGGGTATCTAATGTGCCAATTTCGCTCGCTTCTCCGACACTATGAATGCGACACAAAATTCATTTTAGGCAACAATGAAAAATACCATATTTATTCATGATACCAGCACCTGCATTGAACGTACCATCGCATTTATATAATAAATATATTTATCTGTATATATAATATCATATTCATAAAAACGTTGAGACGGGACAGTACTAAATAAGTCCTTTCTCGCGTCAATGTGTGCTTTATGACGTCATAAATACACAAACACACAAAACATGTAAACGGCACAAAAAGCAAGAGTTCTGAGATTTGGAAATGTAAGTTGACACGGGCATGACAGAATGGCTGCTGAATCTCTTGCGAGTCTCACAGATCATACTACAAGAAAAGCAACGTCAAATTAACCAGATTGTCAATTGTCGAAAATCGTACCAACGGGGAGGAAACGTCGACTCGATCACGTGGCATAAAACAGCCAATAAGAAGCATTGAAATTGCACAACCCCATGAAAGCACAAATATACAATTATTTATAGTTCTTGGGAGGATTTCCACTTTTTCATTATTCACAACGTGTCCCGACACCGTCGCACTTGTCTCGACACTTTTCGTCGTACTCTGTATCACAAATATGAAGCATCCGGCCGGATAGATTAATGCTTTGGCATCAGTTCCTTAACACCGGAACGCATTTCAGATCGCTTCTCTCTTCGCATCTTCGTATCTTCGAATATTCGTACCAATTCCACATCAAGGCCATCTGTTCGCAATAAGGAATGTCTGAAGTATTCTCAGCTCCGAATGTAGATCAACCATACTGAAAAAGAATAATTAAAATAAACATAAACATAGGGAACATATTTAATAACTTGTATTAATTTTATTGCTTTTATGTATGCCTTGTTCTCAGCAAGTGAAGTATTGGCACTAGTTGTCACACAACGTATTCTGTGGGTGTCACTCATTTACTAGCAATATTCACCAAGCTCTACGACAACCCTGATTGGATCAATAGCCGACACGTGGGAGCGATCTAGCACTGACCACGTGGCATTGTCAACCTTGTACTGGTACGTCGTCGTCAAGGCCTGTGTCACGTGACGCCGGTGTAATGTTTGACCGTCCCCCACACCTACGCCTATACCTTCCACGTGCATTCCAACCACGTGGCATTCCGCAATAACGAGATTTAACATTCATCGAGAAAACAGCATAAACACAGTTCTGGTACGATAGACACACTAATTAAACATTCATGAAAATGTTAGTCATAATACTACGTTTTAATAATTATATGAATCAAAGTTTTAAAGTTTTGCTTTTAATATGGACTGCTAGTTCGGGACGATGAAGCTGTTTTTCTATAAAGATAGAAATCTCGACATTTATTTCGTACTAAGGAAAAGACCTAATAGATTACATTGTCGTTTGAATAAAGTTTTGAAATTATATATTTACAACACTTATTAGCATTTGCCTTCGTATTTGAGTATCAATGGGTGATACCGCGCACGTTGTCGAAGTTCAAAGGTAACATAAGATAGCAGTCTTAAGACGCGGAAGACAGCGCGTGTGACTGTATGTTATAGATCTGATTAAAGTGTCTGCCACGCGCCTTTAGCATACCTAACGACAACAATGTACATAATGTAGATAAAGTATAGACCATTACGTCAAACTAGTATTCTCATGTCACGTGTTCGATCAGCTGTTTGTGTGAGAGCCACGCTTGCGTCCAAAGGCTTGCACAGATTTTTATTTTGATTTTGATCACAGAAAACTTCCAAATTGATTATTGAAAAACCAACTTAAACTTCAAACTTGAGACGAAAAACGGAGTATTTAAATAAATTCAAGTATTCGTTTGTTCTTAAATCAAGTTGATGTTAAAAATAGACATACTCTAGATATCCTATTTGCATAATGCAAGGCTAATAGTTGTTCATAATGCTGCCGACGTCACCTCACAGACTAGGACGTAAAACAGAAGAGTATTTTATATTCGTATCTGTGACAAATGATTAAAGATTCTCTGTAGTAACGCCATCGAGCCACCGCCGAGTCCAATTACAATCAAATCTGATATACACCAGAAGAAAACCAACCCGCTGCTTTAATAAGATCTAAACAGATCTACTGTTAATTTCCATTAAACCAATCTATTATCTAAATATATATGTACTACAAAACTGGTCGTTATGACCAGGGATCGAAAGAAAATACCAGCGGCTATCTATCTGATCATAGGTTATATATGATATGTTTAATAAAAGAAATACAATTGTAATAAAATTGTTAAAACTTGACGCAGGCAAACATTTTTGGGATAACCGACACACACACAATACAGACAGAACGGACTGAGAATACATACCTTTATTGTATATGATACGTCCTTTAGTTGATTAGCTGTGCATCCGATATCCTTCTTAATCGCCTCATGATTTCATAGAAACTATCCAAACTTCTTTTCCGTCCTAGCATATATTCACAAGCAGGCCCAGCGTAATTAGGACGACACTGACAGCGACACCTATGGAACACATCCCCGCCAGTGATGAGCGTTCCTGAATTGTAGCAGACGTGAGTTCCACACAAACCGTGGACAGGCGGCAAATACAAAGTCAACATTGCCACAAGAACTGCGGACTTGAACAGCGTCAACACTTTCATGTTCCACAGAGGTGAGGTAAAACAGTCACCGACTCTCTCACCTCCACTCATCGTATCTCACAAACAGTATTTGCGCGAGGTTTTATACAGTTGCTACTGAAGATATCCGTCGTATAACAGATACGCCAAAAGCATAGCCCTGCCCATACTGCTGTAGGAGGGGCTACGGTCTCGTAGGCAGTACTCAGGCTATAGAACTCCCTAGCGACACCCCGCCAACACACACACACACACACACACACACACACACACACACACACACACACACACAAACAGAGAGAGAGAGAGAGAGAGAGAGGGGGGGGGGACAGACGCATTCCTGAGATCTAGCTAATTATATCAACAGTTGCAACTCAATATTCACACAGTGTGGTCAGCGGAGGAACAAGCTCGTATCCGAGATGATGCATCAGTAGGCAGTTCAATTACTTGACTGTTATACGACACAGACGGACGTACCTGTACAGCTAGTGGTGTGACTAATGTACGCTGTAGTGTGTGTGTGTGTGTGTGTGTGTGTGTATGCGTGTGTGCGTGTGTGTACATAATGATTGGTGTGTAGTAAAACTATTATCCTTTAGTTATAAATTAGAAATGAAAACTAATCTCGCCAAGCAACATTTGTGAATGATGACAAGATAGAGAAACAAACATACCAACCTACATGTATCCATCCATACATCCATACATCCATACATACACACACACACACACACACACACACACACACACACACACACACACACACACACACACACATGCACATACATACATATATTCATATACTAGTATGCCATTTGTCAATTTCGGATCAACACTGAAAAATGCCTCAATGATGAGAGCAAGCGGGTAATATATATTTCGTAAACCGCAGTCAAAGTATATTTAACCGTATTAACAGTTTATCTGTAAGCTTGCTCATAGCGTTGATGAAATTCATAATAGCCTGATATTGCAGAGCACCCTAGTCTACTAATACTGACATTTAGTCGTTGTTCAAGTCGTCGTCAATGATGCCAGCTGTGATCACCAATGATTCCTTATTGTATCTGCCTGTGGTACAGTACCTGTGATCATGACAAGCACCGCGCAATCAATATTCAATAGCAGCAGGCCAACACGGGAAATTACGCTTCGAGCACATCGTATTCCACAGCTTTGTTTGACGGTCATTTTTATGCCATATTTTTTCTTATTCCCCAATACTGGCTTCTACATGAGATATTGCTTGTACCAGACCACTCTGGAAGATTCTCTATTAAAAGAAGCTACAATTACCTAAGTGAAAATATCTAGTTTTAACTGTGTGTAATTTCTTGATGCGATCATCAACAGACGTGCACGATGGTGTATCATATCGTCTTTAGACTGTTTGACTGCAAGTTGAAGTGCACGGATGCATGTATGCTTAACAAATCATAGATAAAAAGGTCCGTAAAATCTACTAAAGAAATATGTACAGTTTATTTGCCTTCACACGCCCTTTAAAGCATAGTGTATATTCCTTTACAGTGGTGTCATTTGCTCCAATCTTCATCTGATGAGATAAACCATACACTGATAGTACCAATGACATTAAAGTATGTACAGGTAACGATAATACGTAGAGAAGAATGGTTTCTTGTCAACAAGAATCGTATTTTCGTGATACGCGTGTACAATATTATCAGTAGGACATTACCGTAAAGACTACCAAGCTTTAAGAGATGGCTATCCAATAACACATTTTAAAAAGATAGGAATCCATTAACTATCGGACAAGGAAGTGATGAGTGGGTGGCTTCTCATGAGCTTAAACATGACATGGCAAGAATTTCATCATGTCAAATTGAAATATCTTCGTTGGTTGATATAGACATATTAAATTACTTTCCTTTTGCACATGCGATCGTGGCGTTTGGTATAGTTTTAGTTATAATTTAATTATTACTATGTGCAACTATGGTATATGTATGACTACCTAAGTAACTACAGTGTATACTGATTATTAATGTATCATGCCAATACCGTAAATCCAAAAAATATTTACTACAGCGAATTGTTTTGCTGTATGTTATACAATATGTCCTGTATTATGTCCTGTAGTATGTCCTGTGTTATGTCCTGTATTATGTCATGTATTATGTCATGTATTATGTCATGTAATATGTCATATATTATGTCCTGTATTATGTCCTGTATTGTGTCATGTATTATGTCATGTATTATGTCATGTATTATGTCCTGTGTTATGTCATGTGTTATGTCATGTATTATGTCCTGTATTATGTCATATATTATGTCCTGTATTATGTCCTGTATTATGTCCTGTATTATGTCCTGTATTATGTCCTGTATTATGTCATGTATTATGTCATGTATTATGTCCTGTATTATGTCCTGTATTATGTCATGTAATGTGTCATGTATTATGTCCTGTATTATGTAATGTATTATGCCATGTATTATGTCATGTATTAGGTCATGCTATTAATATGCTTGATACATTTCAAATTGAAATGAAAACTTGTATAATTGTTAAAGAAATATTCGTGTTTGCTAACTTTGAATTATTCATGACTAAATTAGGATTCTACTTATATTTTATTCATAATACACATTAATATATTTGAAAATTAGTTTATAACATGGAAATACAATTGTTAATGAGTTCTGAAATATTGTATTCATTACATGCTTCTGGTTTCCGAGAGTTTGGTTCATATCATTATTTCATGCAGGAAGTGCCTTTGATGGACAGGCATATCATCGCATTGCCAACTCTAGCCTATGAACGCCAATGTAATTAACATTCATAGAGGTGCTGGTTGATTGTTGACATGTCAGTACAAGCCATGTGGGTATACTAATCTGTGACGGGAAAGTGCCGCCCTGTCCAGAATACTACGGACCTGTAACGGTCATTACTCTGCAGAACTTCCATGGACTCAGGTATTACTCTGCAGAACTTCCATGGACTCGGGTATTTGTGAATGCTGAAAGCCAGCAATTCTGTAAGTTGAAACGGTCCAAGAATTTCAATATCAATTTATTTTCAAATTATTGTAATGGAATTGAAAATATTAAGAAATGTATACGTGGTACCGTAATTTCCTGCGTCTGCGTATAGCCCGCGGACTATAGGTTACAACAATCATATGTTTGAGGTGATGCGGGCTATTTACCGGTTCGGGCTATCTGACGGTTTACACAATTAAAATGAAAAACAAAACAAATACAGCACAGTTCATCATCACTGGTGTCACTAATCATCACTGGTGTCACTAATCATCACTGGTGTCACTAATAGTGTTCTTCTCCACCAACGATATATATATAAAAATTATATGAAAAGTATAAATAGTTGTGTATACTATATTAATATCAGGATAAGTTTATGTCGCAAAGCATATTACCTCAATAGATATACAGCGATGGTTACCCTTGGTGTGTTATCACCAACAGTAACCATCGCTGTATATCCATCATAGTTACTAGTATCGTTTGGCGTCCTGATCTATTTGAACCGTGAGATGGTCTCAACTAAATCGCTGTTTTGGCGGTAAATCTTCCCACTAAGCCCAGGTTACCAAAGCAAACAGCAAACAGCATGTACTGTAGGTCGGCACAATACATGCGTAGCTAACACTTCACCTATCCTATAAACCAACCACGTTGTAAAGAAGCTCTCTCTCGTTTTCTCTTTATGCAGAGAACACACCTGTTGAGCTTCTGAATGGAATTCCTCCAGGCTGTATAAATACAGGTAGCGGGTGATATCATATGAATGGAATCGGCCAGGGGGAGCTGCGCCTTTAGCTTGATCGTAAGCCACCACTGCGATTGAAACCAGTCAAACTGGTGTATTTCCCATAGATGTTATATTCTATATGGAATACGCTTCACAAATAAAGACAATGAAGAGAACCACACCTAAATATTTATGACATGAAACACCACTATGCTTAAGATAAGACTATATGTATTATTTCCAGATAATATGTAATATATACCCGTGACGCCCTACGACGCATCAATTGACATAGACTATCAAATTAAATCACATTATGTACAAATTGTATTAATTTTACGCATTCAAAAGAACCGCCAATCTCTCAAATAGATTGTGATCATAAAAGAATATTGAAAAACAAAATATCTTGATGTCACAAACGTGGGCGACGGTATTGACTATTGTATATGTCTATTGACAATTGTGTATGGAAATAGCCCTTGTTTCTGTAACGGGAGGGACTCTGGACAAATACTTATCTACAGGACAGTAGCTGTATTTTACGAACTGAGTATATTACCTCACTTACATACTAACATACCATATATATTTTCCTGAATTTGATTAATGAAAATTGTTAAAAAATCGTGGCCCAATATAATATTAGATCCCCGAAACAATTAATTAACTATCATTTTTATTTTTTTATTTTTGTTGATTGGGGTTTTAAGTTGCTTTCAAGATTCTTTCACTTATATAACGACTTGTCAGTTTAGGGCAGGAGGAAACCCGCAACATCCGTAGCGCTGA
>JAUTBT010051509.1:0-15811 GCA_032361225.1 Lepetodrilus schrolli | reverse complement strand
CGCGAACATTGATGCCGGGCCCCCGGGGCAGGATTTGAACCTGGAACCATTGGCTCCGAAGTCCAACTGTTCTACCACTGCGCTACCACCCGCCCCTAACAAACCAGTTGACTGCACGTAAAATGAGCTCATTTATCAATAACAGATCATTTGGATGGAAATGTATGTGGTGGAAGATCATAAATTATTTAGGTTTATACAATATGAATTTGGTGTTTGAGTGACTTTAAGGTAAAAACGGGAATGAAAGCATAAAGGGGGAAAGTTTACGAGATAAAGAAGTTCCCAAACAGATAGGTTTTTAGGTTACTTTTAAAACAGTCTGCAGAGGGAGCAAGGCTGAGTTTAGTTGGCAAGGGGTTCCATTTTACAGACGCAGCCACAGAAAAGGAGCGGAAACCAAATGATTTGAATGGCCATCTTGGAGTAACTGTTTGAAGTGTGTCAGAGGATCTGAGAGATCTAGTTGGGTTGTGCACAGTTATGATTTCGGATAGGTATGAACCCTAGGACAAACCCAGCAGTATGGAGTACAGGCACTGCCATGATCCATTTGTGCAGTAAACCTTCGAGCACCGGCAGGTACTGACAGACCAAGGATGATAACTGCACGGTACAGATAATTAACGAATCCGACCATAATCGTGACATTTTTGCGAACATTGATGCCAGGCTCCCTGGACGGGATTTGGACACAGGGCACTTGGCTCCGAAGTCCAAATGTTCTACCACTGGCTACTACCTGCCCACTTAGCTGTTCAGCTGCTGGATGTGTCAGATGTTACCTGGTCCGCATTCCTCGGAGCAACTTGTCCACCTTCCATGCACCCAGGTAAAGCGGTCAGTGGGGCCAGCCTTGGCCAGCAGAGTCTGTGGAGTCGAGTACTCGTATTCGATGCCAGGGTTACCACGACGGACCACCAGCTGGAAAGAACATAATTAATACAATATTCATTACGATAAATCAGATGTTGCCAATCATGAAATTGTACATTCTCTACCACAATCTACCAATAGCTCGTACTATTCATGGTCATCGTTGTGGAGCGAAGAAATTTCATGCGGATCACCCTGTGGGCAGAGGATGACTATTTACTAAAGAGTATCAAAGTTCACTTTCATTCATCCAATTTATTTAACGTTTTGGTCGTAAATACCTCCGTGGACGAACTAATCGGGTTTAAAATGCAGAAAGCTTGGTCATTTTTAACGCTATTGCCAATGCCTACGGTAAATACGTTTGCTGTCAAAACCGTTAGAGTTAAGCAGAGAAGACTAATATTTGAGCCATCCTTTTTAGTTCAAAATAAACCATCATGTAAGATGTATAGAAGTATCACCATTTATATACACTTCTTGCTTCTCTATATTGAATAAGCTAAAGCGACCATATAACTAAATATAGAAACATGTCATTCCATAGAGTGGGTGTCATAAGCTGTATTGCATTATTCAATCCCATGACATTCTTGGTCAATAATATATGTTTAACCCTCTCCCTACTGGATTATGCATAGACACAGCTCTTTAGGGCATCTCCGGTTGCCTTCAGCATGGAGAGGGTTAAACGAAAAACATGTTATACGTCTGTGCTTATAGGGATTATGACTAAGAGGGTTTTGACTAAAGCTCACAGGTACTGTAATACATGGGGTAGTGGAATTCAAATAACTGGCAAAAATCGTCATATACTTGTACGCCTCTATACATTACCAACTTGCCATGATAATGAGAGTCTCATTGATAGGTCCTCTGGCCATGATAGACTCCATCTGTGCGTCTCCCTCAGTCATGTAGTACTGGAATATAGTTCCTGCTATTGACTTCTGTGAGGTACGCTCCCTTCCGCCATCAATGTAAAACCGACCCCTTTCGTTTTTCATAACTGGAAATAGAGGTTTTGGTTTAATATTAAATTAATTTAAATAATTTGAAATAATCGTTTCTTAAAATTAGCAATGTTCGTAATTTTAGGGTCGGATTTAAAAAAGACTTTCGGCAATGAATTTCGCTGTTGGAACTATTAGAGTAATTACGGTATATCTTTTGTAATTATGCGTTATGTGTTTATTATGTACTATCTTTAGTCATCTGCAATACTGAAGTTGAACCAAACAGATCAACATCTTCAAGCAGGGAAACAGTTAAAGCAAACCTTTGATGTGGACAGTGTGATAAATACACCAATTCTTCTTGTACTGGTAAACAATTAGGAATTTATAAAATATATTCACCCAAATATGAATGACTTGGCTTCCTTTCCCTGATGTATATCGTTGTTGATCCCTCAGGAATAGTCAGGATTTCATTGTATCCTGAAAACATTGCAGAAAGGCGTACACCTAAGGGTCACCTGAGACAACAAATGTGGCTGAAATAATGTTGTAATTAGTTACTAGATACAACGTGTAAATATAAAATAAAAGTTTTAATAGATTTATATATTTTTATAAAATACCAAAGGAAAATGATGTATGATTTTTCTTCTTACCTACATTTAGATTTTCCTTGGTGAACACCCCACTTTCTGTGCGACATGCACTTCCATCGCCCCCACACACGCGACATTTGTCCTCTTCCATCATAGAACCGATCAGCCGATCACAGCCCACCGTCTAGAAATGTATAAGGAGATCTAGAGAACTGCTGGGTGATGCTTTATAGTTATCTCTTACAAATGAGTACTCAAAATGAATACTATAACTATAAACTCTATAGTGATCAAGGTATCCTTTCACGAAGCTATCTTAACCACTAAGAGGCCAGAACGCTGTCTTTGCCGATACCTAATACACTGCAAAGAGAGCGTTATGGTCTTAGCGGATAAGAGAGCTTCATGAAAGGATACCCAAATAATCACAGTCCACTCTCGACAGCACAAGTATAAGGCACCTATAAGGTCTCGCTGTGGATACTGTGACGGTTCTGTGCATCCGACCTTTTCTTCTTCTTCTGAAACGCAGGCCTATTTCCTATTCATTGTCAAAGACATTGGATGCAGGTCTTTTTCAACTGTTAAATTTTGATTTTACGTGTGGCAATATTTCTAATAATATAAACAACACCAAAAATAAAAAATCATTTAAAATCGAAAAATAATTGCCCGTAGCGTCCGACAAGAAATAATGTATTGCTGAAAAGATGAGTGTATCTCACCCGACATATGCTAAAAATACGAGGGTCTATCTCACCTGACAGATGCTAAAAAGGCCAGTGCCTATCTCACCTGACAGATGCTAAAAAGACGAGTGAGATGCTAAAAAGGCCAATGTCTATCTCACCTGACAGATGCTAAAAAGACGAGTGAGATGCTAAAAAGGCCAGTGTCTATCTCACCTGACAGATGCTAAAAAGGCCAATGTCTATCTCACCTGACAGGTGCTAAAAAGACGAGTGAGATGCTAAAAAGGCCAGTGTCTATCTCACCTGACAGATGCTAAAAAGGCCAATGTCCATCTCACCTGACAGATGCTAAAAAGGCCAGTGTCTATCTCACCTGACAGATGCTAAATATACGAGTGTCTATCTCATCTGACAGATGTTAAAAAGACGAGTGTCTATCTCACCTGACAGATGCTAAAAAGGCCAGTGTCTATCTCACCTGACAGATGCTAAAAGGACGACTGTCTATCTCACCTGACAGATGCTAAAAAGGCCAGTGTCTATCTCACCTGACAGATGCTAAATAGACGAGTGTCTATCTCATCTGACATATGTTAAAAAGACGAGGGTCTATCTCATCTGACAGATGCTAAAAAGACGAGTGTCTATCTCATCTGACAGATGTTAAAAAGACGAGTGTCTATCTCACCTGACAGATGCTAAAAAGAGTGTCTATCTCACCTGACAGATGCTAAAAAGACGAGTGTCTATCTCACCTGACAGTGTCTATCTCACCTGACACACTCCTCCTATACACAGACCGAAGTGTTCTGGACTGTCACATTGGGTGCCGTCAATCACCTTCTCCTCCAAATCTCTCACCAGGTCCGTACCCATTGCATGGCACTTCAGTGAACACCGGTTCTTGGCATCTAAGGACAGGAGCGAGTATACATGTAGCATGTAGGCCTAGGTGTGTTACTTGAAACTGAGTTGTTGTTTGGTCTACCATTAGGCCTATAATCTAAGTAACAGACGTAATATCTGAAAACGATGACCTCCTTTGAACATCAATACAGAGCAAATTGGCATTATTTAATTTTGACACTAAGATGTTGCAAAGTATATACAGCTCAGCTTAATGGTCATTTAAAGAAAATAAGATAATTTCTTTTCCGATTTTGTTTAATGATATATTTTATTTACATTGTTGGGAAAATGGCCTCTCCAACCATTACTTTTTAGGGATGCATTGTATAATACTCTCAAAATGACTAACCAAAATGCGGTATCCAGTTATATTTTCCTGAATGTCCGTTGAGTCTGACGTGGACCTGGTTGAATCTAGCACACTGCATACTGCGGAAATCTTCAGAACCCCTGGGACAAGACTGTAAATATAGCAGACGTGATGACAACCTTCAGTGGAATGTTAGGATATTGCAGCATGCAAACTAGTCGGGTTAATATGTCATTTGACCCCAAAATAATGGCGAGAAAACGTGTTTTCCCGTAGAATGTGTCTGGAGAAGAACATATCAAAAGCAAGACCAACAGAAAGTGTCAAAATATTACATTAAAACAAGATGGCCGCGATTGTTAGAAAAATGGGGCTAGGTAATTTATTTTGTACATTGAACCGACGTTGAAGCAATGTGTGTGTGTGTGTGTGTGTGTGTGTGTGTGTGTGTGTGTGTGTGTGCGTGTGCGTGTGTGTTTGTTGATACCTGTATGTGAGACAACATCTACAATGTAATAGAATATAAAGCAAACAATAGAATGACTGTTGGCTGTATATTGGCCAAAATTAATGTCTGTTGATGTTAATATAATTGTATTTTGTTTTATTTATTTAATGTTTACAATATGTTATTAATATACGTTTGGTGTTGTTAGACGCATTATCTATGCGTTTCTACACCGGACACTTACATTTCATCACTACCGTTTACTACCGTTTCTTCCACATTGTTTAAAGCTTTACTCAATTTATAAATTTAATGGACATATTATTCTGTACATCATCATTGCATGAATACATTTGAAAGTGATACTAACACATTTCGATAAAAGATATAGGGCTATATGTTAATAGAAAAAGTTGTAAAATAAAACAATTGTATAAATTTAAACTGCTACTTACTTCTGTATCACAAGATTGGTATTCATTGTCTGGGCCTACACATCCATTACCATGACCTGATCTGTAAAATTAATAATTTAGTATTTAGAGATGTATGATGAGGTTTGACAAACAATAGCTAATTCGAAAGCTCTGGCTCTGCACGTCCAAGAGGGCACCAGTTTATGATGAAGTTGGATAGCATTTTCGGTTTTCCCAGAGGTACAAATGAAGTGCAAGTGAATCATTGGGAACCGGATATATTCCAAATACATTGTATATTCAAGAATGATAATTGAATAGTGAGTATATACGTAATTGAAACCCACTATCAGAGTGTGTTAATATCATTTCAGACATAGATGTGAATACATGGAATAAAGTAGCTCGAGATTCCTCTAGCCTGCCTTGCTATCCATAAGCTACTTTTTACGTGTGTATAGTCAGCAGAGGAGGCTAGAGGAATCGATCTAGGAATAAAGCTTTGGCAATGAATACGAAATCTATAGACTGTAAATGGCACAATTCGTGTAGATGATTCTTTCAATGTATCACAATAATCCAACTACTGCTGCAACCGACATAGCAAGCCGACATCGGAACTGACGTCGAAACGACGTCATTTTTGCCAAGCATTGCTAGCTAAGTTAAATACACGTAGGACATAAATAGCCATCGACATATAAAACAACCTTGCCACATCGTAGTACAGCCATGCAGTCATCATTACTTAAACACAAGAATGTCAACAATACCAAAATCAACGTGCATTAAATACGTGGATATCTAATCCTATTAATATCATCTCGTTAACTTGGAAGTGTTGAGGTTTGGTGTCATGAAGCAAACACATTAATATGATCACTGAAATGTGTAATGAAAATTTACGCTAGAATAGCAGGCAATGCAGATAAATCCAATAAACAGAGATAAATGTCACCCACACAATGTTATCTCAAAGCACACGCAACATGAACATTATACACTGTGTGCGCGTAATGGAAATATAAGTCAAATTAGTTCTTGTTGGAAAATAAGTAATGACTCACCCGTGTCATCAAGTACACTTCTTGATTACATGGCGTGCAAATCAGACCCCGAGATTACGAGTACCATTTCATACTCAACCTCAAAATGTATATGGGGATACAAGTTTGAGTTGAGCATGAAATCGTCCTCAAGAAAGTTTCGTAATCTCGGGGCCTGACCGATTTATATGAATAGATTGTTTTAATTAATATGAAAATATCCAAACAAAAGGTTGACCAAAATGTCGAAATATGTTACTTTAATGTGTTTATTAAAGAATACAAATTAGAATTATTAAAAAGATCGAATGGATACCGTCTAGATCATGGCGGCTTTCCATGAAGCTTTCGTATCCGTGAAGAGACATTAACTCTCGTAGACCTAGTAATTAGCGAGCAAGATGAGTGAAATACTCTTGAAATGAAGCGGTTCTAAACCTCAATTTTTTTTTAAAATAAATAAAGTTAGATACGAGAGGACTGTGGCCTCGCAATGGATACGATCGAGAGAACTTCATGAAACGATATCCAGAACAGCTTCATTTGTGATGTCTTATCTATGTGTACATCACTAACAATGTGAAACATATGATCTATAGGAACCCTATACTATACATGATGCAGTGAATGATGTAGTTTTTTAAACAGATGCGTTCACCGGGCAGATCATCACACTGTACTGTGTGTTGCTAGACCCAGGTTTGACATAAAACCTGAAACATATCGTGTATTAGACTATCCATAGTCTCAGAGGGTTAAAGTAAATCAATAACATATAACTTATATTGATTGGTATTATATTTATATGAAAGGAGCCGCTGAAATCTAGACTTGCTTAACTGCTCTAGGGGGAGATTTTGAATAGGAGTATTTTGGTGAGAACAGGGCGTGACACAGACTAATCGTGTATGTAAGCCAGTCTTTGGCTGATGCACTGACGCTTGTAACCGTGTACAGCTATTAAGGTTAACAAAAGCGGCCTAATTCCATACACCATTGCTTTTTGCAGTCCTTTGAGCACACCAGACATTCACAGTGATACCGAATACGCAACGAGCCCCCAAATATGTCTAAGTGGTACTTCTACCACACGAGATTTACATATGCATTTCAACATTAAACACAATCGACTTTCGACATTAACACAAACGAGCTTCAACGTTAACACCAATTTCTTGCCCTACGCGGTCAACTTATATTATGCGTTGGAACATAAACTCGCTCAAGCACGTCTTGCTACACGCCGTTGCTTCAAGACGATACTTTAAATAGACTATCAGCACCACAATGAAACATTCATAGGAAGACACTCGGAAAGTATTGCTGGAGATACACTATGTGACCTCCATGATAGCAACTGTGGGTCGTGAATGAGACTTCTTCGTCAGTATAAGTACTGTACGCTCTTGGTTGGTGACCCGGGCTCTGATTTAGCCATAACTTCAACCTTGGACACATCCCCGAAAGAAACCTCAACCATTCTGCCTACTTAAAGTCATACAATCACGGGTTTACATATGTCATGATCAAACGTATTTTTACATGAAATTATGTACATTTGATGTGTCTACACAAGTACTAAGTATATTGGGTAACCAGCTACATTTTCTGCATATCCCAGTGGTTTTCAATGTTTTCATATTTTGGTATTTTTTAATGTGTATAGTTTATTGGTACCAGTAGTCGTTAAATGGTATTTTGACCGTGTTCAATGATTAGAGTTATCCCCATTAGTCTGTTAGACTATAGAATATTGAGATATTACAGTACATTAACAACTGATTATTCGGGCTTTACCGGAAATGTAAACTGCAATGGAATTTTACCTATCCTACAGCGGTGACAAAGATATTTGGAGGTACAAAAACGATAATATGTAAGTGCATGTACTTTGCATTTTAAACTCCAATTCGGTCCAAAACGTCAACTTAATCTGTAAGTTTACGCCACTAGCATCCTGGCATAAATGTTCGGGTTTTCGAGGTCATGGCCATAGACAACACGATTGATAAGGTTGGAGTTACGGTTCCTGTGGAATTACGCCGTTTCGGACAGGAATGCATGAACAAGTTCTTTACGTCGCAGAAGGAATATGACCATCACCCATACGTGATGACGTTACCTACAGGAGAGTCTCGCAGTATAATATTGCAGGAGCTCTCTGATTGACTCATTCTATGATTTTTAACATTAGTATTCATCCTGACCTAGTGATGATGGCGTATTCATGTCATGTCGTGCTGTCGTACTGGCGGGTTAATTAGACAGGCCGCTGGTACGACAGCACCACAGAACGATGCGCTAATACGACAGTACGGTATTAAGACGGGACCTAGTAGGGAAAAACAGTTAATTTAGTGAACCTAATTGGCCAGTTCCCAGTTCCACAGAGCGATCGTAGAGATACGAAAGTCTAGCCCTTGTCAGAGGCGTTTTGTAGCAATACTTTAGATTTTATTTTTAGATTTTCTTTCGATTAAACAGAAAATAGCTCTTCAAAATCATCTCTTTGTTTTTAAATCGAAAAATCGCCATGAAACGTAGTGACAAATACTATACGATAGTCGTAACTTCTCTACAGTAATTTGACGTTATGACTGTTGTAGCGCTACGATTCTATGGAACGGGGCTCAAGGCCAGTAGCGTATGTAAGCAAACACTGGGCCTGTGTGTTGGAGGATGTAGCAGGACGTACCCCATGTGTAGACAGCCGCGTGTCCTGGACTGCACGCCTCCTCCACACGTCCTGGAACAGGGAGAGTAGTCGCTCCATTGATCCCACATCCCGTCAGCCTGGAATATGTGTACATTGGTGACTTGAATATTGCATAAACACACGCGCACACATATACAAACACATGTAACCATTGTTGGTGGAACCACACACACACACACACACACACACACACACACACACACATAAACATACACAAATACACGTGCACATAGATAGATACATATAAGAGATAAAGAGAGAGAGAGAGAGAGAGAGAGAGAGAGAGAGAGGGAGGAAGAGATGGAGGAAGAGAGCTAGAGATAGTACGAGAAAGAGAAGGGGGAGATAAATAGATAGATAGGTAGACAGAGAGAGAGGGAGAGAGGGAAGAGAGAAAGAAAGAGAGAGGGAGGGAGAGCGACAGGGGTAGGGAAGAAGGGAGAGAGGGGGAGAGGGAGGGAGGGAGATAGACAGAGAGAGAGAGAGAAAGAAAGAAAGAGAGGACTACGATAAATGGTTCACTCCTATCTAATCCCGTTGAATTTGAGTCAATAATATTATTGACTAGATACATATATAACCAGTTGAGTGTATATATACGCTTACTAGGCTAGACACAGACATGCAATAGCCTCTTCGGAAGGGATTACACCAGAAATGTTGACACTCTCCGTGATGACGTATACTCAATTCTATACTTTGCATGTATTTAGAATTTCTAATTTATTAAGTGTGTAGAAAGATTACAGTGTGAGTCGTGACTATCAACGAGAAGACGGAATAACGAAAAACATCCTAGCAAGACCCTGTCCGCGATTGCCACGTTCCTTTTCGTAATATTCAGATACTCGGACTGAGTGAATAAAGGTTCTGTTCTGTTCTGTTCTGTTCTGTTCTGTTCTGTTCTGATCTGATCAACATCGTACGCACAATTAAACGGATGACATTGTTCTGTTGGGTAGTTCCAAATCGTACCCAATCTAAGAGAAACGAAGCTCGATTTCACAATCACTGCAAAATTATGCTAGATTTTCAGCGTCGTTTTAGTATATACGTAGGTAGAAAGTTAAGGATGATTTTCAATTTGCTATTTAATAATCAAACACTACTGGAACACACTACAAATGATACATTTCTCAGAGGAGTAGAAATGTATGGTATTTTCATGTAATAAGATAACAACTATAAAATGCAATACATTAACTCACTATACAATGTGTATCCTTTTAGAAATATGGTTTCATATTTCAAAGTTAAGTAGAATGAAGAGTCGTGTTTTTTTAGTGGGTCTTTAGGCTGTATATGTCAAGCAGTTTTAATATGTTTAAATAGTGACATGTTTTACTAACTTATCAAGTTGTTTCCTCTTGAATGTAGACATCGGATATAGAAGATCATGTTCACGACGTCTGTTATTTCTAAACATTCTGGATAGTATTCATTCATTATCATAAAGTAGACTATTATGGGCGTTTTTCTTGTCAGTACATAATTCTTGAAGCCTCACTCCATCATCTCAGAAGAGAGTACTTGACTATCAAGTTTATGTGATTGAATTTGTAAGAAAACAAACTATTTTATCAAACAACGTCTAGTCACCAAATTGGGATGAAATAATAATCAAGCGATGGTCTATTGTGTTTTATGACAATTTAGTCTCTCGCTGTTAAAGCGATTAAACTTGTACCGGACTTGTCACCAGCTCAATAAGGAAGAGTCTGTCTAACAGAGTCGCAGTCTCTACATTAAACAAACAACAACCTATTTTTAAAGGCAGATAGTGCGGTAGCTAATTTCATTTCCCCAGTGGTCAATGAATATAGTTTCCAAAAGTAGATGAAAAGTCGTAATGAAGCTGGCGACCAACTGAGAGAGAGAGAGAGAGAGAGGGAGGGAGAGAGACAGAGACAGACAGACACAGAGACAGAGACAGACACACAGATAGAGAGAGAGAGACAGAGAGGCACAGATATATATATATATATATATATATATAGAGAGAGAGAGAGAGAGAGAAGAGAGAGAAGACAGAGACACAGAGAGGAGGAGGGAATGAGAGAGAGAGAGAAAGACAGAGATGTGGAGGAGGGAATGAAGGGAGAGAGAGAGAGGGAGGAGGAGGGATAGAGGGGAGAGGGAGAGACACACAGAGAGTGTGTGTGTGTGAGAGAATGAGAGGGGGAGATAGAAAGAAACGAATAACGGGTGAACTATTCAGCGATTATCAGCTGGCTGTTTATTTATGGCCACCTCGTTCTACCTACAACTCGGACACTTACTGATTCGAACATTTAGATACACAGCGACTGAAAAGCGAATCTTGCTGTACCAGTTATAATTCCGCTGTGTCTACTCAATTATTTCTGCAGGGTATAATTTCGCTTATTCAAAAGAAACAGGCCATAAATTTATATTGTCAACAGAACAGCGAAATGGTCAATTACCAAAACCATAAGCTTAATAGTTTTTTTCCACTTTGGATCATTCTCGAAGGATTGGTGTATATTGGTTGTTGACAAGTAGATGGATACAATTGTGTTTAAAGGCATAAAATCGCATATTGAGTTGTCGTTTTGGACCGAATTTGAGTTTAAAATGCAAAGTATATGCACTTTAAAAATGGCATGCTTGTATATCGTAATACAACACTTTAAAAATGGCATGCTTGTATATCGTAATACAATACTGAAAGTTGATGCCACTGTTGGATGATAAATTGTGATACGCGTGTACTTTGGTAGGCCATTCTTAAACACTCTCACTTTAAACAAACCCGTTTTGTTTACTAATGATTAAAAAGAAATCCCTTGTAAATCCTAAGGCAAGCTCAACTCGTTGCAGTCATTATCTAATCTATTACTTGTTCACAGATTTCGTAGACTGCAATTTAGTGGATTTTCTGGAGCATAATTTATAAGGGATTGTATATCTTGACGTTTCAAAAAACGTAACAGACTATAGTTTAACGGGGAAATTATATAACTGTTGCTACTTGAAAGGCTTACTGCACAGGGCACGATTCTGTAGCTTCTAATTAAGTAGTTTCATTACAACCACTTTATAATTTAGCTGACTAAAGCAATGTTGACATGACATCGAAACATTCAGAGCTTCGTGCCAAGTCTAAATAAGTTCAACGTCCTTATTTTACATGTTACAAGACACGAGCTCGTGTCATGAGAACCTGTGCATTGAACGATGTAATAATCATAGCATTTAACTAAATCCTCGGGCCGTTAACGTTACATGTAGTCATCGATGAATCATCATGCTTTAACATTACTGCCATGATTCGTCCTATGATCAACAAGTTTGAGCCCTGGGAGGTCTATATAGCCAGCTGACGCTACGGTGTATGTGCGGTATACTAGGGTAGATATATCCCCACCTATAAATACCCGCTTAAATAGTCTGGTTTATGACCTGTCTTTCCGCTAACATTATAACATACACCTTCCGCCAAAACATTCATTCAGACGTCGTCGTCATTATTCATCGCGAGAAAGTCATTCTATGTATCTTACAAAGTTTATTAAGGTCGGGTTTTTTTCTTGCCCGAACATATATCAAACCTCATTGAGGGATGTCGGTTAAATGGGAAAATTTTCTCTCACGCAAATTCACAATATTATATGTTTGGCTGTTTCATGGTTCACAGGTGTAGCGGGGCTACACGATATCATCACTCGTACGCCACCTGCAACTCTAGGCCGTTTATAATGTCCTTTATAGTTTTACGAATCACCCGGCTTGCTTTGAAAACACTAATATGTAATTCTAAGCACTTTTCTGTCGTTCATAATTTACCCTTAGCTTGAGCCTGCGTTAAGTACAATTTAATGCTGCAATTGTGGATATTTTTCATGCATTAATGCCACGCAATATGTTACGCCACATACATCTAGATCGTTATTGCGTAAAGAGGGTACGTATTGTAGCCCAGCTTTCATCTGGCCAGACGAGACAGTACACAAAATAATCTACGAACGCTTATAATGCCTGAGTAACCTTATTTAAACACCTCGTCCAGCCACCTGAAAGTGTAGCTATGCAACGGAATGCGTCGTCATGCACTCTTCACAAACTTTATTTTGCAATATGAGAAATGAATTTTGGTCAACGTGATGCAATGCACATACGGATCATGTTTGTGTGTGTGTGTGTGTGTGTGTGTGTGTGTGTGTTTGTGTGTGTGTTTATGTGTGAAAGAGAGAGAGAGAGAGACAGTGAGAGAGACAGAGAGAGAGACAGAGAGACAGAGAAAGACAAAGAAAGAGAGAGAATGGTGATGAGATGTCGAATGAAGAGAGATAGAAATGAGAGAGGAAGAGAGAAAGAGAGAGGAAGAAAGAGTGATACAAAAAAGATAGAAGTGAGAGAAGAGCAAGGAAGAGAGAGAGAAAGAGCGAGGAAGAAAGCAAGAGAGATAAAGAGGGAGAGCGCGCGCGCGCGCGCGCGCGTGTGTGTGTGTGTGTGTGTGTGTGTGTGTGTGCATTTTTACCCGGAAGCTGTCACATAAATTCCGAACATCCATCAATTAACTTCGGAAATAATAATAGAATTAAACGTTCTGAAGTTCATGACATAGTTTGAAATACCACACACGGAGAATTAATTTTGTGCCTACCATCCTGATTATTTACGAGGAGAGTGATCTTCAATATATTAATTTGATGACAACAATTATACCATGTGCTCGTGGGAATGTCACCCCGGGCTTGTGCTCAACTTCACGATTCCGAGTTCGAACCTTTCCTGGGGAAGATGTGGGAATGGTGATCGTCCCATGTATTAAACCATACACTCGTCCACGCATGTTTATATTTATTATTATTAGTAGTATTAGTATTAGTATTAGTATTAGTATTAGTATTAGTATTAGTATTAGTAGTAGTAGTAGTAGTAGTAGTAGTAGTATATTATTATTATTAACAATATTATTATTATTATTACACTAATGTATTATTATTATTATTATTATTATTATTACATGCAAGATCGAAACGAGAATCTCACCTTGGCACACGAGATCCACAATATGAGAAGCAACGCCTGGCCAATGGCGACTGGTATACTTCCGGTTGTCGCCATTACTTCACTCAAGTTCACTCTGTCGCCAACATTGAGCTAGCTGGTGTGGGTCTGTCACGACTTCTCAGAACAACTGGTTGATTCCGGTCAAGTCCTATAAAAGAACTAAAAGAATGTAATTTTCGCTTACTATTTTCTTCTTCCGTTTTCATTGGAGGAGAATCTGTATACGATGTTGTGGGAAGATGTCATCATTTTTATTCAATACGTACATGGAAGAATAAAGACCATCTGCTATCAAATATACGATATTGGAATGAAAGTATAGTCTGTCCATGAAATGCATCTCAATGTGGCCTTTCTAGCTACGGTCATGCAATCGTCTCAATTCTATGTAGAGCATATGATTATCAATTTGTCCTTAATAGCCTACGTTGTTTAAATTGGCATATAAATAATTTCAGGATTTCCAACATCCTGCATGGTCCAGGAATAACCAAATCCAAACTGAAACATTATACGTTTTACGTTTGTAAGTCGTGCTTGCGATAACGTAGTCCTCATGGCAATAGTCAAGTTGATCCTCTAGATCCAGACTCAGTGTCTATGTACTACGCTACGTCCAGTGGCGTGTATAGGGAGGCACTGACCCTACCTTTTAGAGGATGTAGTTATGAAAGGTCGGCGATTTGCGCTCTTTCAACAGCTGAGCCTCTTACAACAAGAACTCGACGGAAGCGCAATATAATGATCGAGTTAAATTTTCCCGTCACCTTTTCCGTCCGTTATTTTTAACTTTCTTTAAACTATACTTACTTGGACAATGCACGACGAATACCATGATAATGCTAACAGCGACCTTTGCATTATTTGAAAACGAAAATACTAGATATCCTCTATACTAGATGCATTAAAAATAACAAATATCAACTCAGGTACAATGGTTATATATATATGAATATATATGAATGTGGAGTAGTATGTAATGAATCTGTTGACAGAATATGTGAGTCACCCTTCTTCTAGACGGTAAGGTGCGAAACCATTTTAATAAAAACGAAAATTATGTTATGCACAATACACTGTATCATAAAGAGTTAAATCCCCGACTTATCAAGTTACACAGATTATTTTTCAAAGACATTGTTCAAAATGATATATATCACACTATGCATAGACCCATTTCATAACAGCCGAAGTTGATGAACATCGGCCATTCACACAATTTACATAATATATAGTGTATTCATTATGCTATCTATAGTGACCTAGATATAATAATCTAAATTTCTTTTCACGTCAATATTAAACTTAGGGAATATAAGATAATGATCCAAAGGTGATATGTCTAAGGTAACCAGATATCCTTCAGATGCGACATGACTTGAGAAGATAAATATGATCAAAACAAGAATGTGACAACAACGCGTTTGTGTTATTCACGCCTGAAAAAAAGGATTTAAAAAAAATGTCGCCCACCATTTCCTGACAGGCACGAATCAAAACAATGAAGACGGCTTCAGCACAAGCCGAACAGATATGACGACACCATGCAACATAACTGCGAACAGCTTGTACAATGAAAGACATCAAATACAATTTCGAGTACTGTTACAGCTATGTCTGTATACATAATAGAACATTGAGTTATTATCAGTTGACCTGCTCTATCGGCAATTAAAACACAGTTATGTTATACTCTTTCATAGTTGTACTTTTTGAAGGCTTCAAATTCTGAATCTGAATCTGAAAATGTACGTTGCAGGACTCGTAGAGCATCAACACAACGGAAGAGAGGGCGTGATAATGATA
>JAUTBT010051498.1:0-15811 GCA_032361225.1 Lepetodrilus schrolli | reverse complement strand
AGGAGATAGAGAGGGAGAGAGAGGGGAGAGGAGAGAGAGAGGAGAGACAGAGAGAGAGGAGAGACAGAGAGAGAGGAGAGAGAGAGGGGAGAGAAGAGAGAGAGAGTGGGGAGAGAGAGGGAGAGAGAGGAGAGAGAGAGAGAGAGAGAGAGAGAGAGAGGGGAATTGTTGTTAATATCCCTCGTCATGGTTGCAGGGTGTTCTCGGTGTCGTGTCCTGTACCCTTTCTTCTACGCCGCCTCCCAGGTGTTCGTGGACGACCGGGAGATCTTCTTTGGCCGGGTACAGGACAAGGCTCTTATCCGAGACTGGGGCATAGATGAACTTCCGGTTATTCTCTACTACGAGAAGGGAGAACTGGAGGCGGAAACGTGAGAACATTTTAGGACTTTTTAACTTCAATTTTGAAAAAAAGAATTAATAAAACCAAAGACAATTCAGAGTCAATTCAGACGTATTCTTAAACCTTATTATTATTATTATATTTATTAGTAATTTTATATATCTATTTATTTTATCGTTCATGTTGTTATTATTGTTAGTGTTGTTATTATTATTATTATTATTATGTTAATTTAGTAAAATATTTATATTTTACGACAGGCTGGAGGGAGACATAACGGTTGATAACATCGTCAGCACCATATCCAGAGCCATGCCGGGCTACATAGGGTCCGTCACTCTGCACCACGTCATTGAGGTCACGGACATGAACTATGACGAGTTGGTCGTCACGCCAAAGCAGAACGCCTTGGTACTTATATATGACAATGGTAAGCCGCATATATCCACATAACAAGTGTGCCTAACATTGAGGGCAATGTTGTTATGTTGTTGTATAGTACTTAAAACCAGACGCACTTATGAACAATAGCCAAATAATCAGGTAATCATCACAGAAGAAAGATCATCGTTATTTTCAGATGTGGCGGCCATCTTGGATTTTCGTATTTTGAGTGCATGCTACAATACTCAGATGGTCTAATTATAAAAGGTTTATTTTTATAACTATATATCAGCTGGATACAGGGAATACCATTATGCAACAAGTGTCACTGACGTAATTAATTAAAATTATTAATTACAACGCTTATTTGGCTTAATTGGTATTACGTTTCAGAGGAAAAAAGTCTACGTGATTCCTATGAGAAGATCGCCTCAGCCTTCCGGTACGACGAACAGGTGAGAAATAAATAATGTTCAGTGTAGTTTGGTAATTCGTGATGGTGCTATAGTTTCTTAGCTATTGAACGTAGATAGTAATTTCAATTAAAACCATATTTTCCGTATCACGTATGCCTACTATGTAACCGATTTATTACTTTAATTCTTATACTCAATGGCAATGACATACTGTAAATCAGGAAATTAATGCGAGCAGGATATTAATGCGAAAATTGCGATTGGCGTGTGGCCGCATTCAATTCCTACGCATTATGTAAAATAATGAAAGGTGGGTTCGGGGGAAAACATGGTCGATCGCATTTATGTCTAAAAGCTTGAGGTCGCATTAAATTATTGACGCATTAATTTCATGATTTACAGTCATTAATGTCTTCGAATTGATAGCATCCTCTGGTTTTCTTCCATTGTACACCTTCCCACACAGAAAAGAAAATAATATGTCCCTTGTACACCCATCCATACAAAAACGAAAGCCACATTTCCCTTCTACACCGATCACACACAACACACATCCATGTCCCTTGTACACCCACACAACAACAAACACAGATTTATATATCTGTCTATCTCTTGTATTTATCTTCTCCCATTATCTATGTTTTGTTTCGTTCCTGCACTGTGGACGAACATAGTGCTAGTGTACGACATGTTATAGCAAATTGATAATGCATGTAACAGTTCATGAACACGGCATGCAATCAATGGCTAGTATGATATGTATCGGCAGGGCGGTGAACAACCTGCCAAAAGAAATGATACCGTTACTCTTCAAGTCAGTTATGCCATATACATTATGCGTTTATTTCATGTATATTCATGCATATTGTTGGCGGTATACCTATTTCCCAGGGCAAATAGTAAAACCCAACATTTGAATGATATTTGATGAGAGAAATAGGTTTTCTTAATACTAAAGATGTGCATATTGTACGTATATGCACATGACAGAAAGTTTGTTGATAATTCCTATTATAAAACGTTTATTGATAATTCTTATTACAAAATAAAAGCGTGATAATCATGGAAGCAATTATCGAAACTGCAGCTTGCCGGAGTAATTAAGCTGCTATTGATTTTCTCACACATGCACAGGTTCATAAATACAATAATGTACGACCATTTTATAACTCAACTGTCAACTCTTTTTTTTTTTTTGCACCTTCACTCGTTTGTATGTACGGTAACACATTTGATTAGTGACCCTGCTGTTTTGAATGTCCTCCATTGACGAAGACGTAAGCAGTGCTAGTGTAGTCGACTACACAATCCTGTTTCTGTAACCTGTTCACGTTTGACTGTATCACTTCAACCCTCGGATATAAGTGGATGTTTTGGATCGTTCTCGTGCCTCTACACCTCGGCGCCCTCATGCAGCTAATCAGTCGTAATCCATTGGTTCTCTGTTATTAGGCTGTGTACCATCTTAAAAGCATACAATCACGGGTTGTTGACATATTTCTTGGTCAAACGTATTGTACCTGAACGTATGTACAATTGATTTGTCTACACAAGTATATTGGGCAATAAGTTACATTTTCACATGTTCCGTATGTCCCAATGGTTTTCAATAGTTTCATAGTTATCTCCACGTATTAAAATTCGCGAAATAATTTTTTTTATAAAATATTAAAATATTGAAAACCAGTGGGATATGCTGAAAATGAAGCCCAGTATACTTGTGTAGACAAATCAAATGTGATCCTTTCAGTTAAAATAGGTTTGATCATGCCGTGATTAACAATATCTTCCATTCCTTCTCATAGACGCATATTACTGAAATTACTACCTATATTTAAAGTCTAGACAGTAACTGTATTGAACCAATTGGCGCCCATTAAGTTGCCGGTGAAATTTGCTTGCACCAACGATGATCGGATTTTTGTCAAGTATCCAGCAATAACTGGTCATATAGCTAAAGTTTCTACGCTCAAATAGTGTTTATCCTATCTCGAGATATAAACCTACTAGTATTATTAAATAAATGGAATGATTGTTCATTCATTTGTACAATATTGAGCTTGTATTGTTTTTTATGCTTAATCGCTGTCATACCACGTGAACGTGTTTCTGATATATACTTACTTTGTAAATGGAGTTTCTATCAGTTTAACAGGTGTATCCTTGTGTTTTTTACATTTATTTTGTTTCATTGGAATTTTATCAGTTTCTTCCAATTTGTAAATTTGATATTGTTCCATTGCATTGTTAACGTGGCTATATTATAATAATATTCCATGCATATTTATGTTCTATTTATGTAATTTACGACATATAAATTACTAGTCTCAAAATTCCGGCCTTGTAAATCTATGATATCCTTTCTTCACTTTTCCATCATATTTCATTGAAAGTTTGTCCGTTGATATTACGTTTAAATACACACCACTATAACATTTGTGTACATAAGTGTGCATGACTCTGCTAGAGAGAAGGCACGTTTGGTCCATGTGTGTATGTTGTATATATTTGAACTATTTGTTATTGTTGTCTGATATGATTCAGACACGGTGTTTATGGAAAATATTTCTTCATTTGTTGCGTGAACGGAAACTGGTGATGTCAACTGAAGTTCGGGGTATATACCTATATGTGGGTATATATGAACATGCACAATAAAACTGTACATTTGTAGATAGCTCTTGTGATGTGTAGACATAACCGTGCATCAAGGACTGGATTCAGCTCGGAATGTAGTTAAGGGATTCCTTTAATGAAAATCCATTTATAATCGGACAGAAGATAGACGAGTTCGATGGGAATGTTCGGTCATGCGAAAGTGCATAGTCACTTCTCTGCTAAATTGAGAATTTTGTGGAGTGACACTTTAACAGGACCCTCAAACGATTGATTTCATTCGCTTTGCATATGGTAATGTGAAATTCTGAATTGAGTTAACTCACGTTTAGAAGATAAATTTCGATCATCGCCTCTCGTCTAAATTCAATAAGATGTTTCTTAAAGCATGGGACACTCAATCCTAATGAAAAAGAAAGAAACGAACGGAGGAACAGCGAAGCGGAAAAAAATCTCATTGACTACTTTTAAAACATGTTCATCAGCAAATTCGGTTATTGGTATTTGAATAGTGGGAAGTGCAGTGCATTTGGCCGTTAACGTAAGACTAGAGATTCTCGAAGACATTTCTACAACTTAATCTCAAAGAAAGAATGCACTAGAAATCTTGTAACTTCATTTCAAGTGCACATATATGTGTCACATATATTTGAGTTCAGTATCAGGAACAGTTTCAGGAACAGTCTCAGGAACGGTTTGAATGAATATAGGTTTATGTATACCTGAGATTCGGATATGTAAAATTGATTTTTAAAAATATTCAAGTCATAGAATACTGACTTTTCAATTGGACATCAAGCGAAGATGCCACGTATAGTTACTGACATGTACTGCTGTGAATACCAATACACCTATTATAATACCAATACATATATTAGAATACCAATACACATATTAGAATACCAATACACATATTTGCGTACAGTTAGATTTATTTATTGTAACGGTTCACATATCTGTGTACACATGGAGACACTTCTTTGACAGTACCGTTCACAGTTATGACCTATATTCGATCACTGGGTATTTCTGTGTAGTATACTCATGGCCTACTCCAACTCAGAACGTCAATCCAGAAAGCCATCAAGCGTTTCTTCACCGTGGCGATTCTGAAGCAGTCCTGGACATGTAGTAATGGTGTCATCCGAGTCCAAATACCATTAGTGGACCCCAACAAGCACACATCTCCTCTCCTTTAGACCCCAAGACGTGTCATCGCCGACTCGTAACCTCTTACCATTGCCGGGTTCTCGCCGTCTTGCAGAGCCTTTTATCTCAGAATGGCAACTGGAGGAGGTTGTTATATACACAGGCACCAGCTACACAAAGTCACATTAGCTTCGTCCAAACGGTTGTCATTGATTTTCAAAGATGGAACTATTTTAGGCGTAAAGTATGCGATGCTGACCTCCTTTGGAATACTTCAAAGAAAATCTGCATTCAGCTTGCGACTTCTCTTTGCGTTCGGTTGCTTTGTGGGACGGGGTCGTGTTCAGATAATCAGGTTGCGATATACTGCCACCAGACCCATTTCCCCGATACTTCAATGCATTGACAGTTCGTCACATTCGATTTCTTCCAAAGAATGTTAACTTGAGATAAATTACCTTGCCTGATTTATGATAACTGGATTTAGACAAGTGGATGATGCGCACAAAATGACGTGTCCCTATTTGTGTTTGCTCTGCCTGGTGACACGTACAACACTTACCTATAAGGTTGCAAATGCCATTGAGTTTGTTTAGTGTATAGTAAGTTGTACTATTAAATTGAACTACGCGGGGATGTACACCATTAACGGCTTCCCACACACCCGGAGGTGAGAGTCATTATAAGTTAAATATAGTACAATTATGCTTGTTGACATATCAAGTGCTCTGGCCTATCTACCTACAGTACAAAGTTCTGTCACGACAATTAATCATTCGATGGAGAGATGTTGTAAACGAAAGTTACTATAGTACTGACAGAAATATAAATAGAAACGATTTGTTTTAATGCAGAGCCGAAGTATGGCATCTAGATGTCACGTAATTAAATATATATCGTTAATAAAGTACAATCTACCCAATATTTCATTAAAATCCAAGTCACTATTCATATATGTTTTATTAGTTACTATACAATGTATCGCGTGCATATAACTGTCTCCGAAATATATATTGATACAATTAAATCATTGCATACAACAACGTCAATACGTACATCTAAATAACTAATGTTGATGAATAAAATTTACATTTCATAAAACTGGATATTGTACGGTGTCTTTTTCTTTAATCATCATCTACGTCGCTGAAGTGTTCTACATCAAGCATCATCTAATGTATACACAACATTCGAACGTCAATGGAATGTCTGTCTGGGATATAGATACTGTCATATTGAACGTCGACACCCTACTGTGGAGCTAGGAAACTCAAGCAATCTTTGCGCTGCATAAAATGTGAATAAACGTTAAGGCATTTTAAGTTAAAATACAAATATCCTACATTTGCCACCAATACTTGTTTGTTAAAATGAGTTTACATAATGTACATGTTATGCAATTAAGATATATATGGCTGCAACGTATAAAACAATTGGTTTTAATTATATTTATTCAATTACCTGTTAAACCACAGACCACAACATCGACGTCTTTATCAAATGTTGTAAAATCATCATCACAAAATAAGGCAAGAATTCCTGCATCATGTTAGAAATCTACTTGTTCGAGTACCATTTAGACTAATTAGATACCCACAGAAAGGGACGTGATTTGCCTAGTACAGATGGAGGCGACGAATTCCACTAATTCCTCTGCTATCCGTGTGACTGGTGCACTGGTATTGAATTATGTCTTCATTCGATGTGATGGTCGTCGAGGTTATACCTTGCCGACACTTCAAGTGCATCAAGACAGCTTCATTCTCATTTTCAGAATCCCTTCAATAATGTTTGCCCTCATTTGCTCTAGTAAAGCTATTAATCTTCCTTGTGTAGCCTCGAGCTCAGCTCCAGAACACGCGACAATGATAATGTGTGGGCAGTAATGATACCTATAACTAATGTGGTCAACTCCACAATAAGGTGAGGGGTGGCTTTATACAGTGTAGACCATATTGGATATTATGTAGACATCGCATTTAAAAAATGCACATTTAATAAGATATAACTTTATTTTTTTAATTGTGGTTTAGGGCCGATTTCAAGATTCTTTCACTCATATCACAGCTTGTCAGTTTAGGGCAGGAGGAAACCGACAACCTCCGTAGCACTATAGTTTTCATTTATTTAACAAAATAATTATTGATAATATGTAGTATAAGTTTACAACAATAACTGATAATGAAAAATACGAATGACGGCCAATATCAATAATAGCAACACATATTGAGGTATTTGTGGTGATGGTAAACAATACATGTATCTGTACAACTCAGCTACGTGAACATCTTCATCTGTATTATTCCGCCTACGCATATTTCAGACTACACAATGTTCAGACTATACAATGTTCAGACAAAACAGGCACAATGTTCAGACTACACAATGTTCATACTGTACAATGTTTGTACTACACAATGTTCAGACTGCACAATGTTCAGACTGCACAATGTTCAGACTACACAATGTTCAGACTACACAAAGTTCAGACAAAACAGGCACAATGTTGAGACTACACAATGTTCAGACTGCACAATGTTCAGACTACACAATGTTCAATCTGCACAATGTTTGTACTACACAATGTTCAGACTACCCAATATTCAGACTGCACAATGTTTGTACTACACAATGTTCAGACTGCACAATGTTCAGACTACACAATGTTCAGACTGCACAATGTTCAGACTACACAATGTTCAGACTGAACAAAGTTCAGACTACACGGTTTTCAGACTGCACAATGTTCAGACTACACAATGTTCAGGCTGCACAATGTTCAGTCTACACAATGTTCATACTGCACAATGTTCAGACTACACAATGTTCAAACTGAACAAAGTTCAGACTACACGGTGTTCATACTGAACAATGTTCAGACTGCACAATGTTCAGACTACACGGTGTTCAGACTACACCATGTTCAGACTACACAATGTTCAGACTACACAATATTCAGACTACACAATGTTCAGATTACACGGTGTTCAGACTACACCATGTTCAGACTACACAATGTTCAGACTACACAATATTCAGACTACACAATGTTTAGACTACACGGTGTTCAGTCTACACCATGTTCAGACTACACAATGTTCAGACTACACAATATTCAGACTACACAATGTTCAGACTACACAATGTTCAGACTACACAATATTCAGACTACACAATGTTTAGACTACACGGTGTTCAGACTACACAATGTTCAGACTACACAATGTTCAGACTACACGGTGTTCAAGGCGTACACTCTGTATGACAATAACACTATATAAGATAAATGTCAAAGCTCATTGATAGTGGTATCAAGTAGATTTCAATAAGCATTATTTGATTGTAACCTGATTCATTATTGAGAAACTTCCAATATTGCTATCATGGTCTGATAAATATCATGCCAATGTTATTATAAACCATTCATAAAGGGTTAGATTGATGTATACTCAAAGGACGCGAGTGAGGTAGGTACATATATGCATTCACATTAAATGATACATGTGAGAGCAAAACACGACTGGGGAAAAATCCATCCCGTTTGCAAATATACATCAAATACAAAATTAACATGATCTGCAAGTAAACATTTTAAGTGACGGCCATATCACCAAAAGCTGATTTTTATTTTATTTCAAAGCGTAGTATTGGGATATTCTTCCTTTAATACGCAGATACCGATGAATAAATATGTATAGTATGCTATTATTAAACACATTGTAATGCTGGTGTAGTACAGTATAGTATGTTGGTATTTCTTCAATGACTATTAATAGTCATCCTCGGATAATAAAAACAAATATCATTACCTACTTACCATCCATCAACAATTATGAAATAGTCACTGGCCATTAGTTCCAGAGGATGGTTTTTAATACAACGTTCCCTATTGCATGTGAGACATTTAGCACTATAAAGTAAATCAATAATAATTATACCTGTTTGCTTTAAAGGTATACAGCCATTCATCTATAATACAAGCAGAACTATTTGATCATTCACTTTACTGGAATCTACCAGTGGAAAACATTGTTATGCATGCGTCGTCCAGTTGCCAACTATAAAACGATAGTTTCGCTAACAATAGCATCAATCCTACCTTCGCAATCAGTGTCAGAATATCTTGCTATTGTTTCGTGGATGCCAATGGAAAACGGCTTTTACAATTGTGATGGATGTCTTCCATTTACCCTGGTCAGTATGATGTATGTCTTTCCCTGATGTCCTTCGGTTACAATTGAAATAATAGTTTGTTTACGTATATATGTTACAGTAAGATAGTGTAATCCACGAAATCCATATCGTTTTAGGGATTTCATGAAATCACTGCGAGGACCAAGAGTTTCGCGTAATCCCTAAAATTTCTAGTGATTTCGTGAAATCCTTAATACATGTAGTCAGCGAATTCCCTAAACTTCATTGTGATGATAAATGACATGAGAAAAGTTTAAAACACAATCTTTATTTATGTAAATATTGGATAACAAATTAAATGCACTGACAGGCTGATAATTGATCAAGTTGCACATGTGATTATCAGCTAACACGTACATTTCGAGTTTAAACCAAATGGTTAAGGTAGGAGCGTGGAAAGCGGTAGGTTGGGGGAGGTGGGTGTTACATGTATAACACAAATCTTGAAAGCTAGTGTACGATATCAATTTAAACACAGACATGCACACGCACGAACGCACACACACACACGAACGAACGAACAAAATTGTATTAGCATGGTTACTAATGTAAGAATACTTGTACTTTTGAGATATCCGTGGTGATGCCAATTCTTTGCCATGATATCAATACAAATGTTTACTTTCTATATTTGCTTTTGTAAATTACTTCAAATAGATATATAATGCTTTGTATCATGGTGCAGGGTTATACTGTAAATCGAAAAACATCTTCAAAATTTCCGTTGTGTTATGTTACTGTCTGTGGTGTTACTAATTTATACAATTACCAAATAGTTACACTACAGACACAGTAATACCATGGACACATCATACATGTACACATAAGGACATGTCTTAGGCTTATCAATTACATTGATAAAGCTAGTCTTCTAGTCAATAAGGTGTATTTACAAAGATAATACAATGGGCATATGTATTGTTGTGTTATTTCTTTCTTTTGGAAGTTGCTTCAATGTCCATAGTCTTACCACCATAAAACATATTTGATATTTAATTAATTCAAGATACAATTAAGTCATTTAATATTAGTCGAAAAACAGTGTGACCATAACCGTAATAACAAATTCCTATTGAGCTCACTATTGACACATCATTACAATATTACAATCACCATGCTTGTATTAAAATGTTTTTTATCCGTCTTTTAATACGTTTTTGTTTTTGACGTTCATATAGTAATTAATCAGTACTTGGTGATACTATCTCAAAGGCGTACAATGACATATAAATCACACAATAAGTAACCAAATTATTACACTGGAACACGGACATGTGCAGTATGTACTTCGAGACGAAAAATACTAGGAACAATTAAAGAGCATTTCGTTCAATATTTTCAGTGTTGTGAAAACTTGTGTAATATGAAGGGCCTAGCATTCAATAATGGAAGATTTTTAAAGCAATTTTACATAATGGATTAAATTTCATACAAAACGTTCTCCTTTTAAGAATAGAAAAAAATGTACTTTCTTCATATGAATTGCACAGACTGTGGAAAGTTCAGTAAAGTATGATTCACTCAATAATTGAAGTTTGTTTTGATTGATCATCTGTAAAATCGGAATTATTAACAATGATGGATGAGATTGAAGTGGGTAGGATTAATGTCCAATCGTCTATAGAAATGTGAAATGTCCCATTTTTGCAATTTGCATAACAAAATAGTCTTTCTTCATAGAACATTTGCATGGGCACTATAAATCTTTATGTATTCACAAAATACCTTTTGAAACGTTAAAAGTGGCCAAATCTCACGGTATAACTCAACCAGTTTAGTTTTTAGTTGTTGATCTTCATTAAACTCACTATTTAAAAGTAACACTAAGAAAATGTACATTTACAATCTGAGATTGTAAACTAAATATGCTTTTAAATATTATTTAAACGAAGAAATTCGCTCTCAAATTTCGATACACTGATTATAATAGTGTGCCAAATTTCTGATTAATTAACAATATGTTTTAGTGTTTTCGACCAACAGAAAGAACACACTTGAATCATTTCAATTTATTCAAAATTTGAGTATTTCTTCGTGAATGAAAACAATGGCTTGCAATTCGTAACTTCCGCTAATAATTCCGCCGCCACCCTTCACAATTAACGTTCACAATATGTATATATGGCAATATACCCCGAATTAGTATCAATTTCATGTGGACTAGCTTAGAAAGAAAATGTTCTTCAAGCATAAACGCAAATATTCAATCGCAATACTCACAAATATCTAGCTGTTTCTGGCTAACCTCCACCCACTCGTACATGTTGCACTGAACGATGGAAAGAAACGCATCCTACTTTCATGGCGACTATCTAGTGTTCAAACAATTGAGGACAGGTCATAAATCAGACTATAATAATACTTCACTCAGACTAGAACACCTGGCAACAACATGCAATTAAATCATGCTATATTTTTTTCCGAACATTTCGCTTCAAGCATGCATCTCGTGTAGGAATGTATAGTTACATCTGTGTTTGTTTCGTTGACGTAAGGATGAAATCAATGATAAAACAATACATTTTAATATGTGAAGCAGTTGTCAGACTATGCTCATCCATTACCTAGAAGATTGGTATGCACGGAAACTCCTTCTCTGTTATTTCTCTAACCTGGGTGAATCACTTGATTGTCTTTCAAATTATCTAGTTACATTGCCTTTTTTGTATCTTAAAAAAAAACACTGAAATATTTGACATTGTTAACAGAAAACATGTATTTTAAAAGCATGCAATCACAGATTAAGTTGTCGTTTTGGACCGAATTGGAGATTAAAATGCAAAGTACATGCATTTTAACATATCTATAATCGCTATTGTACTTCCAAATATCTTTTCACCGCTGTAAGCTAGGTAAAATTCTATTGCGGTTTATATTTCCGGTAAAACCCGAATAATGTACGGTAAAATCTCAATTTCACATAATCTAATAGACTAAGGGGGATAACTCTATTCATTGAACGCGGTCAAACTAACCTTTTACGACCAGTGGTATCATTATAGCTACGTAACATACCTGTTTAAAATAATAAAATAATAAAATATTGAAAACCAGTGGGATAAACGATAAACGTAGCTATACCCCAATATATTGTGTAGACACATCAAATGTACATACTTGCATGTAAAATACATTTGACCATGAAATATGTAAACAAACTCGTGTTTGTATGCCTTTAATGTATGCTGCCAAAATCCTAAAGTGTAATATTGGTTCACAAAAAATAATAAACATACTTCGAAAAAAGATCGAACGACCAATATTATTCCATGACAACTGAAACATATTTGACCTTTCATAAAATAATCGATAAAGTATATTCAGTTACTTATTGAAGATTACTTATATTAAAGATTAGAAATGCCAATTACAGCGTCGATGTAGTATGCCGGCTGTTGATCATAGAAAATTGAGTTGTCTGTAGAAGAGAGCATGTACCTTGTGACATAGAACGACAGGCAGGGTAGTTATATCTGCATGTCATTGCTCTGTTAACATAGGAGCCACGTTGCTGACTCTCAAATACAGATTGCACTGGAGTTTGCCATTGCTATTTCAAATGTACGTGGTAGTTCATAACTTGCAAGTCATTCGTAGTATTCTGAACGATCGCGTCCAGGAATATACAGCAATTTAGGTGCACGGCCATTAACGAGTAATATATCCACCTGCGCTAGTCTGAAAAACAGAATATTGTGTCGGTCCGGGTCAATTACGTCGCGCCATTCTTCTACCCCGGTCTTCATAATACTGATACTGTTCTAAATTACGACTCATGGATTGTGACAGTAATACTCTGGCATAACCATCGGGAAACTATGACTAGTATGCATGCATGTGTTGCGTACTATAGTGGCTGTCTTGGACATTCTGACCCGTTTTACGGCGATTCTACGTTGTTTTTAAATATACTCAACACAATTAATTAAAGGCCAATAGCCTTTCTGGATATATAAATGTAGCTTTATATATTATTTTAACAACCAAGCATTGTCAATCGTCTACAGGCTCCAAGTATTCTTCAAGAACTTGCAGACGTATTGGAAGAGGAATGCTATCAGATTCCCCAAGCTAAGTTCCGATATTTGGTAGAAAGCTTCCACACAAAATATCCGCAAGCCCTTAATTTATCGTGTTGAATATTTATGAAATACAATACGTCTACACCAATTATTACGATATTCTGTTTCGTGGTAAATTCGAAATACTGGTCTCATAACTGGTTCCCGACCTCCTCTGCGCAGTGTTGGAACACCCTGTGACGGGAAATCACGAGTAGTCTAGAATTCACTGCACAGAAAACAATAGGATAATACAAAAATATGTATTATCCAAACTATGGCGGTACCTAACAAAACCCTATGCAAAAACGCTAGTGTCACTTATTTTCCTTTAGCTCTGTGATAGCAATAGTCAGTCATATAGAAGTAAAGGTATGTGTTTCATGCCTGTAATTTGGTTAGGTTTAATAGAATAGTCTGGATCAGTTCACAATGGTGCAATTGGATCCCTTTAACTGCAAGGACAAATGTTTTTTGTATGTTAACTACAACACTTTATTTTCATTCTCTTCTGACGCTGTGGTGCATAGTGGTACATACTGCCCATTTTTTGCCATACATTACCAATTACGGTATTGGCTGCGACATTCATAAATTCTTTACATCCAGTGATGTGAAAGTAGCGAGTACGTGTGAAGATTTGCGCGGTTTCTTTGAGAAAAGCTTTAAACAAATAATGGATTAGTCCAAATGAATATATCGTTTTTCCAAAGAGGCTATATCCTTAAGGTGTGTCCTTCCACAGCACTAAACGTAATTAATTTTAAAATATTCTTAAGGAAATACTTTTCCCCGTAAGATAGCGTTTCCGCGAGATAGTGTTTCAAACTTTTGAAAGAAAAACAGGTGTTGGACAAATACATAAAAGTTGGATTCTAACGAGGGTAAAAAAAATCACTCATATCCTTCTAGGCCGTGTTTGCAATTCATCAGGACACACGATAGTTTTGTGAAAGGGATAATGAAAGTAGTTCTACAAGCCCAGTCAATTCCGCGCGACTCTGATGAAACGTCAACGCCAAGACGTGGACATCGGCATGACGTTCCTTACTCGAAGCAAATCCCAATACTAACCAAATATTTGTCGTTTGGTTTGAAAGTGATATTAGATAGAACACGTTCATCTGAGTTTGAGCAATTCTTTTGTGAAAACATTCTCACGCCGTTTACATTAAAATGAATGTCAGTTATTGATCGATGCATGAATAGATACGGTAATATGCAACCTTACTTTGGTACACGTATCGCCACATCGCTATCAAGCATTAATATTTCGTCTTATACATTCATCTAGCATGTTAATGGTATGTTTATGGGTTAATGTCGCAAGTTGTTGTGTATAAATTTAAATATCCAGCTTAATGTAGTGTGTTTTGGATCGTGCCGGTATGAATCCAGTTCGGACAGATGTAAAAAACAACAATCAATGCCAAATCACTTATATATTCAACAACATGACGATCTACATTGAATTAACCTGCATGCTTACATATGTTAGAAGTCGAGGTCAATGTTTAATGGTTTGTGATCTGACACAACATGCTCGTGTTATCGGGTTTTATAAGCAGATTAATTACTCTTATTTTTCAAGTATGATAATAAGGTACTAAGGAGTTTCTCACCATTTGTATTCCTGTGTTTTTATTTGTATTCCTGTGTTTTTATTTGTATTCCTGTGTTTTTTATTTGTATTCCTGTGTTTTTATTTGTATTCATGTGTTTGTATTTGTAAGCTCTATGCAAGTTCTTATTACTATTACTAAACTTTTTACTAAACTTGTTTGATTTATAGGAATGCAAACCGCTTCCGTTCTACCAGCATAAAACAAGCAACCCTCCTGTTCTTCACACCTAAAACGAATTATGATTCTGTTCTGCACACATAAAACAACGCAAAACGATAATTGTTCTATGTGTGAAATCATACAATCCTGGAGCTCTGTGCCTTCTAGACCAAGAACGTAACACTTAGAAAGGACTACCACTTCCATGAAGGCAGCTCGATTGAATAACTAATCCGAAATGTAATCAAACCTTTTCCTCCTATAATCAGTTCAAATCTCTATATAGGGAATTTATAGACCTGAGACCAGAGACACTGTTCGTACTTGCTTCTGATGCCGGGGGAAGGATGAAGAAGCTTAATCTAATACCTAATAAAAATACGTGTGATAATGAAGATTTGCAAACACGTCAATATTGCTGATGTCGTAGTCTCCGTTTACTTTTTGCTATGCCTTGATCAAACCAATCTATCCAAAATAAAAAATCACATCGTAAATGCTACATAAAAATACATTATTTTACGTTGTATTGTTTAAAGAATCTAAGCTACTGCTTTAAAGTTCCATTGTAGTTGTTTCAAGTCAGATAATATATAATAATACTGTGATAGAGATCTAAAATAATGTTAAATAATTTCAGAAACTTGTTTTCCTACATTGGTTTATAGTTAGTGTGTGTTCCCTTATACATATTTACATTTTAAACTACTGTGTTGATGTAGTTTCCATGAAATATTCTAATAGAATTTATAATGATTTAACTTTTATAAATTTCATAGTCGCCCATATTAATTTATCACCCAATACTGGCTCCCACAGGAGATAACGTCAGTAGGACAACAATGTTATTCTACTGTAGATAAC
>JAUTBT010051487.1:0-15815 GCA_032361225.1 Lepetodrilus schrolli | reverse complement strand
TGTGTGTGTGTGTGTGTGTGTGTGTGTGTGTGTGTGTGTGTGTGTGTGTGTGTGTGTGTGTGTGTGTGTGTGTTCTTTCTTGCTAATTATTGTTCTATGATCCAATAGTATACGATAAGGTTCGAATCAAATTGAATTAAGTTGGTCAAATAAGTCCATGATATCATTGATATGTCAATTAAAACACGGCCTACGTATTGTAATACGTAAGCCTAATGATGCACGATTACTAGGAAGTTAAGATGTATGGTTTAAGTGTTTGTTTAACACATACAAACCGTTTAACGGTCCCGTCATAGCAATCAGTAAAGCCTACTATAACGTAAAACGCCAATCCGATTAGTTAAATAGTGTACAGTGCACGGGTGTGAGCTATTGACTATTGTTCTTAATCGTTGTGTACTTCCCCGCAATTGCGATTAGCATTAATTGGATGTTAATTGCTATTACACGGGTGAGTGCACCAAGAAACTGCCATCAACTGCCTGTACAGTGTACGTGACGGCACATTTATTTAACCGTTGATTGACGTGCGAATTTCAATGCTACGTACATTGTAAGCTGTTTGAATTCACGGGAGACTGAATACTTTAATATAATATTATTAAATGCCACAGTATGTATATGTACTATTACACATGATATCATAGATATCTGATTGACATTAGAACTAGAATAATTCTAACCCTGCCTACCTTCGCAGAGTGGTACGTATACCTACTTTCCAATAAAATACATATTTGTTCACGGACATGCATATACATAATTAATGTACACACATTGATTATAACGGAAATAATTACGAGTAGATACTAGTATCTACATGTTAATAACCTAATAATATAGGTTTATTATTCTATTCTGCTGATATGTTGTATGCATACTGGTTTAATCTAAAGGATTTTGGAAAAAAACACCGTTGAGTTGGTAACTCTCCAGAAACCAGAACAAATCATTTTAGCTCATGTGGAAATAGTCAAATCCACATACACACTTTTAATATTTTATTTGATATGGTATCCACTATTTTACCATTTAATATTGATAACAACATGTACTATTGCATACATATTAGCTTTGTAATCTTGAGCAATCACAGCCAATGTTTGGAATATATAATAATATCAGCTTTCAAGTTTAAATCTAGTTTGATATATTAACATGAAAATGTCAAACATATATGAAATTTATGCAACTATTGCCTATTATAAATATGATTGAAACATGCCTAAACAATATAATATCTAAAGTTATAACTTGTTGCCAGCAGAGGTCCTGCACAGCTATACAAGTCTGATCAAAAGGTGTGTGGAATGTAGTATTGAAACTCGATAAGTGACGTCACGATCTGACATGAGTTTGTAGACTGTGAGGGGAACCTGTTTTGGAGTACGTGTTGTGGGATTTTGGAAGCGTGTTAAAAAGTTTATATTTCAACCAAAGAAGCTGAGATGTAACAGGTATGTGCAGTAATGACTATCGGAGACATTCACCAAATCATATTTATTTAGAGTCATCTTGATTACAAGTTTGCAGTGACAAACTTGTGCTCATCAAATTGTCCCTTGGGAATGACAGCCTATCCAGGAACTACAACTCTTCACCGTTGTTTACAATATTTCGTTGAAAATATGCATGTCAGTTTGAGTTAAATCGAATAATACCTCTTCATTAAATGCATGATACACCAAAGCATAGTTACAACGTTGATATGTATGTATATTTGTCTCAACCCACTAGCATGCATCGTACGTGTCTAGACCTCACTGTTGCACAAATTATGAAATATGTTTAACCCTTGACAAAAAGAACTCGACAAGTTTTAAAGTCCACTTGAAATAGTTCACATTCCATTCATATTGAAGCAGCTGTACCGGGTCATGCCAACCATAACAATATATTGCTATGAAGTGCAGCCCCTTCACTTACAAATACAAATCTTTATTTGAATTACAAACTATGATTCATAGCTTTGGTAAATTAATAACCATGAAGGAATTAGAGCATAACAAGTTTTACTGCTAGAAGTATTTTAATAACATATTTATCTGATACGGTTGATCAGATATTGTGAAGTGAGGGATATTTTTACTGAATTTTGAATTATAGAATGTAACAACCGATTCACAAGACTCATTCAGATCATGAGAGGTGTTGACTTGAAACATGTTGTTGAGAAATGTAAATATACATGTGCATATAATCTGCAAGTGTCTATTTGACTCTGAATGAAAGCATTTAAAGTGCTATGCACGTTATGTGTTTTGCATGGTTTCTTTCTAATGCTCACTGAATAACTATTGATGTAAGACTATGCAAGCTAATTTTTATGTGTTCACTGTGAAAATGATTACATGAACACAAATTCAACAGACCTATAATATGTTATAGTGTTGGTTTGCTAATCTAAAGAACGTTTTCATAGAATGTGTCCATTAATGGCTTCTTTGTAACATATATTATTTTAATATAGTGTATATGATTGTGTTTGGTAACTCTGATTATGAGGGCGGGTGATTACTAATTTGTTAATTGCCAATAAATTCACAATAATAAATAACTATTGTTATGTTATTGATCGTGATAACACAATTAAGATTTACATTACCATGATTTTTGGCAGTTTGAAGCTTTTATACATAAAAAAACTTACAAATTTTGTAATAAGTGATAGACATGAAAAAGAACTCAAACTACTTTTACCCTCTCCCTGCTGGATTAGGCAAAGGCCCTGCTCTTTAGGGCATCTCCGGTTGCCTCCAGCATGGAGAAAGTTAAAGATACACTGTACATAAGTTGTAATCAGTATGTTCTTCATCGTAAAATGTACAACTGCTGTGGTGAGACACAGACTCATTCCTCCAGTATATTTTTTGTTTCTTTAAATTTTTGCAATTAACGCTCTCCCTGCTAGATTAGGAAAAAGCGCGGCTCATTAGGGCATCTCTGTTGCCTTCAGCAGGGAGAGGGTTAATGCAAATAATGCAAAAATATCAGTGGAAAGGCTTACTCCTAGAACAGTAGAAGAATACTGCTCAGGATGAAAGCTGCCAAACAGTTTGCAATCACATTGAGATTTAAAATTACAAGATTCTGGAACACGTTCTACTTATCTACATGTGTATTACAAGTTACAACTCACATAGAGCTATGATTGTTCTGTGGAGCAGTACCCTCAACAATGTAATCTCTATGTAAGATAGTAGACAACAATTACTTGCAGTTTTTAGGCCTATATTTCCAGACAGATATTTCTTTTCTTATCTGTAGACAAATGTTTAATGCAAATTACATACTTAAGATGGAGAGATTAAAAAGAAATAATGTTCTAAGTTGAGATTCCATCTTATAATGTCAACAACTAAAGTACAATGTCAGCTATTGTTTTTAGGAGATAAATTATGTTTTTTAATTCTAATTTATATTGTATTATTACTCACTGGAAGTAAATTAGCATTGCCTAATAGTAATAAGTTTAGTTGATATGCTACATAATTAGGGCTGGCTATTGATACAGATATGAAAGATCGATAATCATCAGATCAATATCAATCAATTATTGATATATATTGGACAAATCAGTTCTGAAGGAATGTTTGCCTTTTGATGATAATTTATTGGAAATATCCATGTTTTGAAAATGTATGAGATGTAAATATAGGAAAATACTAGGTCCTGCTACCTAACAAGTTGACAATGTCTTTATACTGCTCACAGGTGATCTGCTGTTTGCCTTTCTATCATCAGGAAGTAAATAAAAAGTTTATTTTGTAATCCATAAATCTGTAGGTATCGATAACACAGTTTTATATCGATATTCATTACTAAATATTTTCATTGATAATAATCGCAATTATCAATATATTTAACCAGCCCTAGCTGTAATTCTGTGGGGACTTATTTTAATTACTTGAATGGCTGCATTACTTGAAACTTAATAAATTTAAAACTATATATTATAAATGCACAATCATTTAATAAGTACTTCATTTGTGAGAACTTCAAGAGAATTTAAACAGCTGTGTTTTGTCACATGATAATATAAATATAGGTAGTGCAGACCATTATTATTTAAAATTAAGTCATTAATTTTGAGCAGTATTTTTTTTCAGCACAAATGTTTTGTTTATTTACTGTCAATATATTGATGATGGATATTGATCCATAAATGAGCAATCATTGGCCAGGGACTGATATTGATAATAATTGGTAATTAGGACTTTCATATTTACACATGTGGTCATTATTGACTGATAATTATAGCAATGGTGTTTTCAAAGGGCCTTCACGACAAAGCAAAGTATTGACAGCTTTAAAAATGCAAGAGCATTTAGACCATCAAGCTGCCTGATTGTTTTATGACGTCATGATGTCACAGCCACATTAATTGTGGTAATACTTATAGTTATACAGTGATATACTTAAAGTTGAATATCTATATTACTGTTAAAGGTATTCTGATCAAATTCCACATGTGTATTATTAGACATATTTAGTCTTGCTAACTTCGTTTTCAGTCTTGTCATATCTTGTCCGTGTTGACAGTTTCGATCATGATTGACAGGTCAAGAAAAATGGGTCCGATCAGGGTTCCGTGACTTGGTGTTGCACATTTCATCATATTTTGAAAACGGCTTGATACTTTTGGCCCATATTTTAAACCATATATTTACTATATACTTCCGTCCACTGAAAACAATAAATTTTGAGTAAGTATTTCTAGAACTGTTTGCAGGCAAAGACTCGCAAGAAAACATGCAGCAGCCATGTTAATTTTACATAATAGTATTTCATTTCGTGATAGAAATGCACTAGATAATTACAGTTAATCTTTATAAACACTCTTATTTGATGCAATAGGCTCACATATTTTTATATCAACAGACTTTCATCCATATCAGTTTGTTATTAGTTGACATTGACATTTTTGCAGATCGTGTCCAGCACTCGTTTCTCATAATTTACACGCAAAAGTGCACGTTTTGCCGCAAAAAAACTCCCAATCAACTCATAATTAATTTATTCAAAGCCACATATTCATAATAATCACTGTATATCAACACTAGGTTGTTCTGAACATGAAACAATTATTTTATGTGACTTTATCCGTTTTCGTCGATTGAAATTGGCAGGCGGGCAACCCGTCTATGTATGGGTTTGGCCGTCGGCGATGTATGACAATAACCAGTCTATGTACGGGTATGGCAGCCTGATTATTTGTGATACTGTAACAAATTTGTTAAGAAAATCCATGTACAAAATTGAATAAACTGTTACTGTAGTTGCAATACTTCGTGTAAGTCGACATGCACGTTAACTATGAATGACTACACTTTAATTTGATATCCTAATATCATCCTTAGACAGTCAGTTACTTATTAAATATTAGTTTTGTCCATTTTTACCTACAAAAACAAGCGCGACTTAATAATAAAGGAAGATATAGATGAGCGTAGATGTAGTCTGGCATATGCTGTATCTGTGGAGGTACTATTCAAGTTATTATCCGAATAGTTTAAGACAAAGGGGGTGTATTTATATTCCTTCCTGGCTATAATTGATATGGTAACAGATTTGTTTCTATCATTTGTTGCTGGTACACAACTTGTTCCTACTATGTAACTGTGTCATGAAGAAAGAAATTGGTGCCAATCTAACTGATGTATTTCCATCAATCCTACATGTAGATCTAGTCCCATCAGTTGCATCATGCAAAATCTCACTAGTTACTCCGAAGTTTCATTAAAAAAACAGCACTCTGAATTTTAGCTAATAAGTCCACATTTTTTAAAGGTGTTAAGTCTGTTTAGATACATGGATACCTTCAAGGCACAGTCTGTAAACAGTGAAATATCTCTGAAAATGATAAAGAAACGAATCAGTAACTGTTGCCAGAGATCGTCTCTAACAGCGGAAGTGTCAACACTATTAATGCCCTGTGAAATGAAGTCCGTCTACCGGTGTATCTCCATAAAAGTACCTTATATTTATTTGTTTTATTTAAAAGATTTGTTTTTCTTTTTAAATAGACCTCAATCTATATTATAATAAATAAAAAAAACAATGGATTGTAAACTGGTAATTTTAGAATGTGGACTTAGGTATGTTAATCTATTAATTATCTTGATGTTTCTTTGCTCATTTTTCTTTTCAACTGTTGACTTGACACACTGTCAATTGGTGCCAGAGTAAAGTATTCTTCTAATAAAATTGAAAATGAATGATTAAAATTATTAAATGAATGAATATCCATGCATTGCCAATTTTTGTGTCTGCGCAGGGACTTCAGTGTTCATTTACATAGTCGAAGAGTATCACAATTATTTTTCTACTTTCTAGTACTATTTGGCAGGTCAATGTACTACTATAAAAGACTTATATTTCGCGCAGACTTATAGTACACGCTATACGCGCAAAGACAATTTGCGCAAAATTATAGTCCACGCGAAATATGAAGCCCTAAGTTTACTTATTGAAGCGGACATATTAATGTATGATGTAATTAATACTAATGATCTGAGTGAATATTTTGTCCCCCATTTTTTGTGTGTGTGGCAAATGCACGTAATTTAATTCCCGCAAATATGTCAATTATAGCATTTGCGCGAAATTTGCGTCTGCGAAATATAAGTCTTTTACAGTATTTATATATATATATATATATATATACGTTTAGTCCCCATGGCAGCAAATAATTAGTAAACAAGATCTACATGATCAAATGGACAAGTCTAGCTCATTCCACTGTGTAGCAGTCTTGAACAAAGTGCATAGATCCACAGTGATCCAGTCCACCCAGCTGTGAATGGGTACCCAGTAGGATGAGATGGAATTATCAATGTTAACCTTCTAGCACCTTAAATGGCAGCTTGGATTGTATACTCCCCAGGGAGGCAGTGTAGTGAGTGCAAATTTGTCCATTGACCGGGCTAATAATTTATGTCTATGAGCAACCTTTCGAGCACACATTATTGTTATTATTGTTATAGATGTCTGGCAATTTTTAGGAGAAACAAACAGAACTATGTTTAGTGCATACATAAAACATTATTTTTCATGTTTATCCAGATAATTAGGTTTTAATTATTTTTAGTGAAGTTAATCCTTTCTTTTTTTTTAAGTTTGAAAAAATAATTGTGTTCAATTAATTAGAAAATTACAAATTTAAAAAAAAAAATTGGTCATGTTCGTATTTTTAGGGTCAGAACAACAAAAAATAGTTTGCTAATTAATTTAGGTGTTGGAACTATTAGAGGGTTTTTATTATTAGGGCAATTACGGTATTATCCTTGCTTGCCTGTAACCTGGTAACCACGAAGCTGTTGGGGGATCATCCTCCAACCATAAACATTCACAAATACTCAACGAGGTCCACCATACATCTCGGATATGTAATTATTTGTACACATGTTACATACAGTCACCCACACATGTGTACTTGTGTACGCTAATTCTCATAAATCAATCCATTTGTATTCCCCATATTCTTTTGCCAGACAGAATGCTAGATATGTTTTTTTTGGTCATTAGAATAAGTCCACAAAGCTATTCCTCGTATTCCCAAATCAAACTCATTCCTGCATCCATACAGTATTCATTGGCGGCAGTCCTGTTCTGATACCATAATGGATACATTTATGGACAAGGACAAACAGAAGTATCTTGGGGACATAATCATTAGAAACAAGTCATTCTTGTTGGTCATTGTTAACACGGGTAACTGTTAACTTCCCATCAAAGTTCAATGTCAATGCGCAGAAATTAAACAAGTAATTGCAAATAATTTTTTGGGTCGTTGAATTAATCATTGTTGGATATGTACGAGTAAGAAAAGTTGGACTTCGGAGCCAAAGGTTCCAGGTTCAAATCCCGCCCGGAGGCCCGGCATCAATGTTCGTAAAAGTTACCTTTCTGACGCGATATTGATAGGATGCGATGTCTGCAGAGTGGCAATGCAGTTATCATCCTTGATCTTGTCAGTACCAGCCGATGCTCACAGGTTTACTGCAACATTCAGCACTACGGATGTTGTGGGTTTCCTCCTGTAAACTGACAAGTTGTGATATAAGTGAAAGAATCTTGAAAGCTACTCTAAACCCCAATATATAAATATTTTAAAATTATACGGTTAAAGTACGAGGACTCTATACTATAGTAGTTATGGTATTTAACCTTTCTTCTCACTGTTTACATATGACTGAGATGTGGACAAAACAACTGTTCAGTGGACTTGGTGGATATTTTACACAGTGGGTGTCTCAGAACTCTACTAATATATGTATCTCTATTATCAATGTCCAAATTGTATATCTGGCTGTATATACCAGGTTGGCTATATATGTCTATACATGTACATATGTGACCACTGGTCAACTGTCTAAAGTAGTGTAGTGGTCAAGTGACCACCAGCTGTCAACACGGTCAAACTGGTCAAACCAGGACCTTGACACATACATCAATGGAAACTTATTGAGTTTTCAATGCATCTGGTATGCCGAAATACTGTTACTGTTTTAGGAGAAGAATGAAAATTGAAATGGAAACTACTGGGTATCATGTTATTGAATTTATCAATGTGACTGATAAATACTTTTAGTATTTTGCCTTGATTAATAAATATGTTAGGTTTACGTCGACATGATTTTTATCACATGTTTTCTTTATAGCTGCTGTTAGTATTATTATTGTTGTCCTACTCAGACAGGTTTGGGCGATATATTGCATATGTTGCCAAGCAACTGGGACACATACCAAATACACTTATTGCTAGCTGGGTGATAATGACATATGTATGTGACACATCATGTTTTATCATTATGGTCCTAAAGCTAAAGGCTTGTCTGTATGTCTTCACATATAGTTAATTATTTACTATATATTAGGCCCTAGTCATTAGATTCCCTGGTTTACGGATCTGCCAACCCATTTTATCAACTAAAATAATTATTTTTATTATATTCCGCCAACAGTGTACTAGCCTTTAGTAACTTATAATAATAAATAGTGAAGGAACAAGTCATGTAAACCATGAACAAAGACCAGCAGGCAATGCTTGACACAAAGTTGAAGCCAATTTGATTGCTTACTGGTAAATATGTATAACAAAAGTCTAATTATATAACAATTACTGCTATTGACAAGCAGTACTTAAAAAAAAAAATTGTTCATTCAAATCTGAACAATTCATGTGTATTTGTGTTTATAACAACTATTGAAAATTATATTTATTTTCTGTCAACCGACCATTCATCATCTCCAATTATTATTATTCCTATTATATTGGACCCGACCGACTGGCCAAAATATCAAATTATATTTATTTATATTTTCGACCACTTGAACCAAATTTATCATAGAAAAATCTGTAAACCATGGAATCAAGTAACATTGTTTATGACATTTGGTGGCACATCTCAGTCTGTGACACAATTTGGCCACTCCCTGCCATCACTAAAGAAATGTACGGCAAAACGTTCCTGGCAATGAGAACTCTCAGATTGCGGAGTTAGTGAGAGTATGTCATCACTGATTTGCGTCACTGATTTGCGTCAGCATCAGTTGATATCTGATCAATAGTTGAATGCCATGTGTTACCTCCAGGGACTGAGGTGGGCGACAACAGAGCTATTTTGAACCTTGTCCAACTTCTCACAGATATCTTTAGACATGGGACTGGTGTTTGGACAAACATGGATGATAACATTACAGGATTATAATCACGATAAATAGGTTGATCTTATTTATACGATGTTTATAAATATTAACCCTCTCCCTGCTGTAATAGACAGAGACGCAGTGTATTTGGGCATCTCCCGTTGCCTCCAGCAGGGAGAGGGTTAACATGGTTAAAAAATAATAATTCTTGAATATCGTTACATTGTATTTTGCTATGATCAAAAGTTTATAAAAAGTAGATTTTAAGATAACTTTGAAATCTATTATTGTAAAATATATTCTGCAGGACTGTGACATCTCTTTTCTTTCATGTATTTCTATCTCCTATACTGTACAGACCTCAAAGTTACATTTTCCAAGGAGTCATTTGGCTCCTGCAGATCCAGAAACACTTAAAATAAGTGAAATGCTGGTCACCAAATGCAAAATTAGGTGGCCATGGCTCCCAAATTAGTCACTAAGTTGAGCCCTGTTAGTAACTTCTGTAGTTATTAATCTTTGTCCCTTTTCCACAGAACAATCGTAGCGCTACGATAGTCATAGCGTCATACATACAATGTATTGGAGTTAAGACTCGTAGTGTGACGATCACTCTGTGGAACAGGGACCTTGTTTGTATTGATGGAGGGGTGGGGGTGGGGTGGTAGGGTTAGGATTGAACTGGATGGGGGTTGAGTCAAAGGGTGGAAGGGAGGTGACCTGTAAAGATGATGGGAAGAAGGTATCGGTAAAAATATGATTTCTAAAATGTCTTCTCTCCCTTCCACCATATTACAGTTTAATCACTGCTACAGTATATAGAGGATGTTACATAATGTTCTACATTTATGCTCTTGTCACGTATGGGTGAAAGATTCCCGCTGTGACGTAAAACAAAAATTCACTCACTCACTCACTTGTCAATAAATCTGTATATTATACATGTTATATTATACTAGATATCTCTGTTCTCTCTGAGTACATTCCTGGGACCATATCGTATCGCACCAAAAACACCCATAATGATAGTCCTCAATGACTTATTGTAAACTTTGCATTCTGGTAGTTAATTATCAAACAATTTCACTCATCTCTATGAGCTAGCTTCAATCTTATAATACAATGCAACTTAATAAATACATATAGATTTATTCCTTGTCATAGATTAATAATACATCTTACCTGTGATGGTTGACGATGCTTAATTGCATCGTCATTATTATTTATAAAGACATTTTAAAAACCAACTTTTCAACATAGGCCTACAGGCAAGAAAACACTAGTTGCTTATTAATAGTGAAATACCATAATCTACAAGCAAGTTATTGGTGCCGCAGATTTTCAACAAAATACTAGTGCAATACAAAGTTCATAAATGCAGCTGGTAACATATGTGATAACATTATCAGGAAGCCAGCAATCAATACTATCAATACTTTGTGTTAATGAAGCGTCAAACTAACAAAGTTTCTTGTTATCAATGACTTGTATTTACAATATTAAAAAAAATTAAATTGAATAACATGATGAAGAAAGCGTCATGGCGTACACACTTCCCAGTCCTCGCTGAAAATAACTCGTCGTGGGCATGTGGACAGGCTCTATTTTGAACACTGCTGATCGTTAACTATTCCTCAATTCAATCCCCTGGGTGGTCAGTTCAATGTGTTTGATCGGAAAAACAAAAAAGATACTTTGAAGCCAAAATATTGCCACAGATGATTTGGCAAATCCAAAGGTGGAGATCAGAGGCCCCATCCCTTTTATTAATAAATTTGGCCAAATCTCGGTTGCAAAATGTATTTATTAATTACAGAGACATCTAGGCATTAATTTTGCAACCAAATAAATGAATTTTGATGATTGTTTTTGCAGTAATTACTCCGTATTACTTTATTCAACGACGTGCTGTTTTGATTGGATCATCCATTATCTATCGGACGTTATGGTGGACAGATAATGACAGCCTGGATATTTCCATGAATAAAATACATCTGTATCATTGTGTATCGATATGTAGCCTCGCGATACGATACGTGAATCGTCAAACTGGTGAATCATTGCACCCCTACTAACATTCCACCTCACAAATCTGACGGTGTCTTTGTTACAGGTTGTGTATCACATGATGGAGGGATACACGGAGATCGGAGAGTCTAACATTGCTGTCATCGACATCGTCTCGGGCGTCGGCTCGTTCTTCATCATCGCTCTCGGCGGAACGCTCATTGGAGTCGTCTACGGTCTCATTGGCGGATTCATCACTAAATACACCGGTCACGTGAAGATCATCGAGCCACTCTTCGTCTTCGTCCTCGGCTATCTGGCCTACCTCAGCGCTGAGATGGTTCACTGGTCAGGCATACTGGCGTAAGTCTTACTTCAAAGACAATACGCATTTGTCGACTGTCACGTGCAGTTTCTTTTATTTTGTTATTGTGATATTGTGTGGATAATGAAATATATATATTGAAATTTTAATTCAACGTCAATTACTTGGAAGATGATTAAGCAGACCTAGTTAATTTTCTTCAGTACTTTCCAGGGTTAAATTTAGCAACTAATTTGGGGGCCATGGTGACCTAATTATGCATTTGGCGACCAGTATTTCACTTATTTTAAGTGTTTATGGATCTACAGGAGCCAAATGGCTCCTTAGAAAATGTTGTAACTTTGAGGCCTGCTTTCAGTTTGACATTCGGCGGAATCACGATGCGGCATTATGTGGAAGCCAACATGTCCAAGCAGTCGGTCACTACGGTCAAGTTCTTCCTCAAGATGTTGGCCAACGTCAGCGAGACGGTCATCTTCATGTTCCTCGGTCTGTCCACCATCACTGACGACCATGACTGGCAGTTTGACTTCATCTTCTTCACCCTCCTCTTCTGCATAATCTTCAGAGTCACAGGTCAGATGTCGCAAAGCAGTAGTAACAATCATATTTTTAAAATAGGTGGTGCTTGCAAGTTTACTGCAACATTCAAAGCTATAGATGTTGTGGGTTTCCTCCTGCCCTAAACTGACAAGCCATTATTATGATATAAGTGAAAGAATCTTGAAAACGGCTCTAAACCCCAATTAATAAAAAAAATAACACACAGACACACAATTAATCATTAATGATAATAATAATGAATAATTATAAATAATAAAATCTTTATAGTAATCATAATTATACTAGTAATGGTTCAAGGTACACTGAATCCATGCTGAATGTGCTACTTTAAAAAAAAAGAGTCTCAATTATAGTCTGGCAGGTAATGCTACAAACCCCTACATGGTACCGTAACTCAAAACCTATTTAACGCAGGTCACTCAAATTTTGTACAGTGTTGGGTAATGTGTATACCCTACCAATTCCAAAACTACAACTTCGTAGATTTCTGAATAGAAATTCTGTCTATTTAACTTATTTCTATTTAACTTCACACTTTTGCTAAATATGTGGAGGAATGCCGTTGTCATGGAACAGCGATTTACATATTGGAACACCAATGACAATTGGTCACATGAGATTCATCAGTCAATAATAAGGGTTATCTTAAAAGAAATGTATGCAAGGGAAGTTGTGTATATTATATTTTGAGATATCGAGGTCATGATCATATAGGAGAACATATTTCAACACTCGAGTTGGCCATATATTTGTTTTCCCATAATACTAGCAAGTTCATGAATTGTACCTCTAAGAAAGATTGCTTCGAAAGAATAAAATTAAAATGTATATCTACATTTTGATACCATCCCCGGGCCCATTGAATCTCTGTATTACACAAACTGCCATACTTCACAATGTTCATGACGACACCTTCTTGGAGTTCATGTGTACTTGAATCCATATGTAAATGTGTGTTTGTGTGCCCTTTGCACATTAAAGATAATAGTAAAGCTTATTAATGAGGTATTTTGCATCTACATAAAAAAAAGACCTATGTGACGTAATTGTCGATAACGATATGTTTCACCTGTCAGTACCTGGACAATATGAATATTTATGATATTGTCATGTGACCAATTGTAATTGGTGTTTGAATATATGTAAATCGCTGTTACATGATAGAACGGCACCCCTCCACATATTTAGCAAAAGTGTTAACTGAAATAGTAATAGGTTTAATAGACAGATTTCTTATTTGGCGATCTACGAAGTTGTAATTGTGAACTGGTTAGGTACAGGTAATTCACAACACTGTGCCAAATATGAGTGACCTACGTTAAATAGGTTTTGAGTTATGGTACCAAACAGGGGGTTGTAACATTACATGTCAGACTATATATATTTTAAATATTTTATAAGTTTTAATATTCTGTGAAATTTACATTTGGGATACTGTAAGACCAACAGAGAACTAACTTGTCTGTGACATTGGTTAAAGGCATCATGATGCTGTCTGCCCTGGTGAACCGGACACGGCTGGTCAAGCTGTCTAAGATTGACCAGTTCATCATGTCGTACGGAGGTCTGCGTGGAGGGATCGCCTTCTGTCTGGCTCTGCTGCTCAACGAGGACGTCGTCACGGAGAAGCGCATGTTTGTCTCCACCACCATCATCGTAGTCTTCTTCACCGTCTTCCTCCAGGTGAATATATTTTTGGGGTGGGGGTGTAAATGGGGGATGGGGAAGGGGAGGATGGGGGGGGGGAGGAGACGGAGGGAGTTTGTGGCATCCTGACAGGTCAACGATACATTGATGGAATTGTAATTTGCATGTCATTCGGAGTTTCACGGAGTGGGTGACTAATTTGTCCAAGATAGCAATACTCGTCTCAGTAAGGCCACATTTCAGTTATATTCATGAGCGAACACTGCGTTGCTTTTTCACATGAATTACAGAATCGTCCGTTATGGGAAGTGGGTCGGGGGTTCGTCAATATTAATCACGTGCAAGTGCTCTTCAAGAGGAAGGGCGGCACATCCAAAGGGCAATAATCCATTGTTTTATTTTGAGTGTGGCTGCCAGACGTTCGCTGTACGTACTGGGTGTGCCAGATATTGACTTGATCACTATTTACTGAATACTGAATGTTCCATAAATTAAACTCTCAACAACATCATCTAATTGGGATTCTTCTATGTATTATTCTTACTTTGTGAATTGAAGCATTCATAAAATATACATGTCTATCAGTATCATGGTGATTTTGACATTTTTGACCAGTTTTGTAGCTTGAATGTGTTTATATTAGTGTATTAAATCAAGTTACAAATTAGATTTTTAATCATCAATGTTATTGATTTTTTATTGATCTTTTATTTTTGTAGGGCATCACAATAAAGCCAGTAGTAAATGCACTTAAAGTGGAACGAGCCAAAACATTTGATCCTCGCATGAGTGAAAGACTATATGAGAGGGTTTGTATTTGTTTTTCTATATATTCTATCATTATAACTTGTCAACTGGTCTTGAGAGATACATGAATGTATGTACCCTGAGCCTGAAGGGCCAGAATTACATTGTTAATGATGTTTTGGAAATTATATTTTATACACTAATGATATTGTAAACATAATGGTCATATATAACAAGTATCCAAGAAGGCATAGCATGATATATGGGAGATAACTCTTGTATGTCTATTATTGAACAGTGTGCTTGGAGTTGGAGTTATAAAATTTCTCCATTAATTGCTGATGGCCATATTGATGTCGAAAATGTAAAATAATTGTTGAATAATTAACTATTTAAATACAGTGTTTCCATTTATATATTTTCCTATAATATTTCTGTTTGTTTCTTTCTCATTGTAAACAACTACTCTGTAGCTGCTCTCCCAGACTTACTTTGATGTCTACGTTCACTACAGAGTATTTTTACAAATTTGTGACAACGAATGTTCCAGTGATATTATAGCCCACATCACTGTCAACGTTCAACTTGAACACAGACGTCTGTACTAGCTAAGCGACATTTCTTTACTGTTTGTTTTATTGATAAATGTATATCTGCACCGGTCTGTTTCACAGAATAGTTGTAGCTACGATTATTTGTCAAATTTTTGGAACCTGCGACTAATGTTAGTCTGGTTGCATGAACCACTTTTATCGCTACAATAGTTTTAGCTAATCATTCCCGTCCCGGGGGCTCGGCATCAATGTTCGCGAAAGTTACCTTTCTGACGTGATATTGATAGGATGCGATGTCTGTAGAGTGGCAATGCAGT